>OY992887.1:59022138-59124638 GCA_963921405.1 Cepaea hortensis
ACTGAGTGAGTGCGTGGCGCGACACTGTGAGCTGTGAGTTTCGTGTGAAATGCTTTTGAATCTGCCCGAGGTTTTTTGGAACGTGACTGCATGTTCGGAGCGATGGCAGCTGGCTATGTCCCAGAGTTGACCGGTTTTTGCCGTATGCAGAAATGCGTGGCTGCTGGGCTTCTGGTTGACTGCCACTGCCATCGACGATGAACTGTATTTTCGTGGACTGTGCGGGTGAACATCTAGGAAACATCCAGATGGGAAAATGACTGCCGATTCCATCAGAGATAAACTGGATGTTTCGTGGGGGACTATTGTGTTGACATTCTGGCGGCGGCATTATGCACAGTGTATCTGTGCGGGCTGTTGTTTGTCGAGACTCCTGTCTTTTCCACTTTTCACATTGGGCAGTGGGGAGCGTTTTATGTAATATTCACTGGCACAGGAACGGAGCATAATGGGGACGACCCGTTGCTGTGAAGTTGGAACCGTGACTAACTAACTAACTAACTATTGTAATAGGGTGGACATTCATTCGATTCTTGTAGTTGTGTGGTTGCGGAGGTGTGTGTTTGTTAGTGTTCCAGCCAAATATATTTGCCATGTTCCTCTTACGTAAAAGACATTTAGTTTCTGTCACATGGAAGACATTATTAGTAACATATGAGATATAATTATGAAATATGAAATGGAGAATCAAATCACTGCCCTGGAGACATTCCCTTACGCACTACGTGTTCTTCTTCGGTATCCAACATTTTCCTACAAATATCGATCTGGGTGTAAAAAAGACTGACTTATAGGAAACTGGGAATCGATTCAGAGGGCGAACTGTGACTGTGAACTACACTTATCGTATAGCTCATGCTGGTGATTGCGATGATGATGATTATGACGGTGATGATGACGATAATGATGATGACGATGATGATGATGATGATGATGATGATGATGATGATGATGATGATGACGATGATGATGATGACGATGATAATGATAGCCATGTCAGATCTTAAGATGGCACTGTCATTTCTGTGTGTTACAGATGATATATCTCATGGTACCAGTTAATATTTTTGGTTTGTGAGCAAAACATAATAACACTGTAATAACATGTGGTCAGTGGGGGTTATGAAGTGTTGGGAATGTGCTTGCTTGCCAATTCCGTCAAAAACATGAGCTGAAGTATCAAACCAGCCATGACCTAGTGTTCAGAAAAAACAAGAACAAGTGCTACAAGCAACAGCAATGGGCATACGGCTGTGACATTAGATGGGTAAGGTCCTACGTTTCTTTAAAGGACACAAAAAGCTGAGGAAGAGGAGTCAGCAGCAGCCGAAGAACAACAACAAGATAAAGAGGCATAAGTAAAGAGAAGGAGGAGCGGATGAGAAAAAAGAAATAAGAAGAAAACGAGAAGATCATTTCATCATACATTATAAAATGGCAGCTAAAATCTTTCAGATCATGGACGAACACAACATAACGATACTTACTTTAGAATGTGGAGTTAATGGCGGACTGTATTTCTCTAGTTGGTTCCATCGACGTCTCCTTCTTTTCCTCTGCTTTACCGTCTCGATCATAAGGGCATTGCTGTTGTTACCCTCTTTTGAACATCCCCCATTTCTGCTGGAACAGTTTATGCTATCAGTCTCGTAGTCGTTGATGACAATCTTGATACCCCCGTACGTAATGAGATCTTCCGGGACAAAACAAGAGTCGCCATGTTTAGGGCTGGGAGAGTTGGATTTCATTTCTTCTGGACTGTCAGTTGTTTGGGACCGTTGGCGTCCAGGCATTGATCTACGGCACGGATGACTGACTCCTGGAGTACTACTACGTAAAAGATGCTCATTAATGCCTGAATGGCCTTCTACGTATTGTTGCACTTTGCCAGATTTTGATTCTGTGTCTTTGGCTGTGTGGAATATGCTTAACTGATTTCCTGCTGCAGTCAGGTTTGGCTGTAGTCCACTAGGAGACAATAGGGGTGCACACTCATCGTCTTTCTCGGTGACACCGTCTTTTGCGTTGTGTGGTTGAAGACCAGCAGATGTCTTGCACTGGTCGTCCAATAATCTAGTGTGTGTTTCTTCATTAGTAACTGAACCATCTGGGGCAGCCATGAATCGTTGCATGCTTTTACTGTATACACAACCACAATGTTTCCTGCAGCAACAGAAAATTTTATTCTTTGGCTAATAATAATCCGAAGTTCGGAATTTTATTTAAAATTACTGTTACATTCTAACCAAATTTGGTCACACATATGGCGCGGACGATGAGAGAGATGATGAGAGAGATGATGAGTGAGATAGTGAGAGAGATGGTGAGAGAAATAGTGACATATATAGTGAGAGAGATAGCGAGAGAGGGATAGAGAGGTAGTGAGAGAAAAAGAGAGATAGTGAGAGAGATTGTGGGAGGCATATTGAAAGCGATAGCGAGAGAGTTAGTGAGGGAGATAGAGAGAGATAGTGAGAGAGATAATGCGAGACATAAAGAGATATGATGAGAGAGATAGTGAGAGAGATGGTGAGAGAAATAGTGAGAGAGAGGTATTGAGAATAGTGACAGAGATAGTAAGAGAGATAGTGAGATAGATAGTGACGGGGAGATAGAGATAGAAAGATGGTGAAAGAGATATAGAGAGAGATGGCTAGAGGGGTAGAGAGAGATATAGAGAGAGTGACATAGTGAGGTAGATGGTGATAGAGATACTGAGACAGATAGGCAGATAGAGATAGTGAGACAGACAGAGAGAGATAGTGAGATAAATAGAGAGATAGAGAGAGAGAGAGAGAGAGTGAGAGTGAACCTGAGAGAGATAGTGAGAGAGATGGCGAGAGTGAAGGATAGTGAGAGAGATAGTGAGAGAGATAGTGGCAGCGAGACTGAGAGAGAAATTGTGAGAGAGAGATCGTCAGAGAGATATTGAGAGAGAAACTGAAAGAGAGATAATGAGAGAGATAAAGAGATGGTGAGAGAGATAGTTAGAGAGAGATGGTGAGGGAGATAGTGAGAGATATGATAAGAGAAATAGTGAGAGAGATATAGAGAGAGGGGTAGTGAGAGAGATAGAGAGAGAGAGAGATAGTAAGAGAGATAGTGAGAGAGACAGTGACAAAGAGATAGCGAGAGAAATATGGTGAGAGAGATAGAGAGAGAGATATGGTGAGAGAGGTAGAGAGAGTTGGTGAGAAAGATAGAGAAAGATAGAGAGATACTGACAGAAACATAGTGAGAAAGATTGTGAGAGATATTGAGACATATAGTGAGATAGAGATATTGAGAAAGAGAGACTGAGAGAGATAGTGAGAGTGATAGAGATAGACATTGAGAGAGATAGTGAGAGAGATGGTGAGAGAGATAGAGATAGTGAGTGAGATAGTGAGAGAGATATTGGTAGAGAGACTGAGAGAGATTGTGAGAGAGATAGAGAGAGATAGTGAGAGAGGTGGTGAGAGAGATAGAGAGAGATAGTGAGAGAGATAGTGAGAGAAATAGAGACAGAGAGAGAGACAGTTAGAGTGAGAGTGAGAGGGATATGGAGATAGATGGTGAGAAAGATAGTGAGAGAGATAGTGACAGAGACAATGAGATAGATGGTGAGAGAGATAGTGCGGGTTTGGTGAGGGAAATAGAGAGATAGAGAAAGACATTGAGAGAGATGGTGAGAAATATATTGAAAGAGATGATGAGAGATAGTGAGAGAGATAGAGAGAGATAGTGAGAGAAATGGTGAGAGAGATTTTGAGAGAGATAGTGAGAGAGATAGAGAGTGATAGTGAGAGAGACAGTGAGAAAGATGGTGAAAGAGGATAGTGAGAGAGATTGTGAGAGAGATCATGACAGAGATGGTGAGAGAGGTAGTCATAGAGTTAGTGTGAGAGATGGTGAAAGAGATAGTGAGAGAGATGGTGAGAGAGATAGTGAGAGAGATGGTGAGAGAGATAGTGAGAGAGATAGTGAGAGAGATGGTGAGAGAGATGGTGAGAGAGATGGTGAGAGAGATGGTGAGAGAGATGGTGAGAGAGATAGTGAGAGAGATGGTGAGAGAGATGGTGAGAGAGATAGTGAGAGAAATGGCGAGGGAGAGATAGTGGGAGAGATAGATAAATGGCGAAAAGGATGATGAGGGAGATAGTAGGAGAGATAGTTATTGAGAGAGATATTGAGAAAGATCATTGGCACCTTGGCACCTTGCCGTCTTGACAGACGATAGTTTGTGCTTTAAAAAGGCATAATAACTTTTAACTATGGCGGTAGCGAGTGTGACTGATAAGGCCAATTTGCGCTGTAAATGTCCGTTCACAGTGGGTGCATGTGAACACGTGGTCATTTCCACCATCATGCACCATCTTACGTCTCAAACGCTTGGTGTGTGACTTTTCTGCAATAATTTTCTCCTTTGACTTTATTCCATTTCTGATATTTGCCCTCCATGCAACACGTTCAGCGGCGACTTGCTCCCAATGTGCATTATCAATGCCTGTATCAATCATGTCCCGCTTACACACATCTTTGTATCGTAGTAGAGGCCGACCCTGAGATCTCTTACCCATCTGTAATTCACCAAAAAAGATATCCTTTGGTATTCTACCATCATCCATCCTCCTAAGATGTCCTATCCATCTAAGTCTACGAAGACTGAGCATGGAATAAACTGTCACACAACCTGATCTTTCCAATACTTCAGTATTTGTGATTTTGTCTTGCCACTTAATACCAAGAATTCTTCGCAGACACCGCATATGAAAGCTGTTTAAATTGTTCTCTTGGTGTGAGTAAGTTGTCCAGGTTTCACTGCCATAGAGAAGAGTACTAAGGACACAGGCTTGATAGACAAGGACTTTTGTTTTGGCAGTAAGCTTCCTGTTCTCCCAGACTCTTTTTCTTAACCTGTACATTGTTGTTGCTGCCTTACCAATCCGGATGTTGATTTCCTGATCTAGGGATAATTTGCTATTTACCACTGATCCTAGATATGTAAAATGGTCTACTATCTCTAGTTCGGCGTCGTCAATAAAGATTGATGGTACCCCATGTGCACCTTGTGACATAATCTGTGTCTTCTTTTTGCTAATTGTTAAACCAAATTCAGAACAAGCATTGGAGAATGCAGATAGTAGACATTGCAATTCTTCCTCAGAGTGGGTCGTAACTGCAGCATCATCTGCAAAAAGCAACTCTCTGATCAGTACCCTCCTAATTTTGGTCTTAGCCTTCAATCTCTGAGCATTGTAGAGGCCGCCATCTGAGCGTGAGTGAATGTATATACCACCATCCTGATCACGAAATGCATATTTCAGTAGAAGTGAAAAGTATATTCCAAAGAGGGTGGGAGCTAGTACACAACCTTGCTTAACTCCACTCTTGATTTCAAATTCTTCAGAAGTTGCACCATCAAACTTGATTATACCCTTCATGCCTGTGTGGAACGATTCCACAATGGACAGAAGAGTTGGTGGGCAGCCAATCTTCTTTAGTGCCTTGAACAGACCCTCACGACTGACCAAATCAAATGCCTTTGTGAGGTCGATGAAGGCAATAAACAGTGGTTGATTCTGTTCACGGCATTTTTCTTGCATTTGTCGCAATGAGAATATCATATCAGTGGTAGACCGGTTCTGTCGAAAGCCACACTGTGATTCGGGGTAGACTTGATCTCCTAGGACTTGAAGTCTGCGCAGAACAATTCTGGCAAATACTTTTCCAACAATACACAGAAGTGAGATACCCCTATAGTTGTTGCAGTCGCTCCGATCGCCCTTGTTCTTGTACAGTGTTATGATGCTTGAATCTTTGAAATCCTGTGGGACTTGTCCTTCACGCCAGCATAGCTCTATTAGCTGGTGGATCTGTATTGTGAGTGTGTCTTGCCCACTCCTGATAACCTCTATTGGAATCCCATCCTTACCTGGAGCCTTGCCAGATGCAAGTTCATTTATAGCACACTTAACTTCTGTTATGGTGGGAAGTGTGTCCAGGTGGTCAAGAGTTGGTAGAGCCTCTATGGCGTTGAGGGCATTATCCGCTAGTTTGGTCTCACTTGAGTAAAGCTCCAAATAGTGCTCTACCCATCTGTCCATCTGCTGTTTCTTATCAGTGATGACTTCTCCAGTCAAGGTTTTCAATGGTGCACTTCTTTTGATCACTGGACCACAGGCTTTCTTTATTCCTTCATACATGCTTCTTGTGTCTCCCTTATCACTTGCGATTTGAATGGACTCACATAACTTGATCCAATAATCATTTGCACACTGCCTGGCAGCCTTTTGCACATCCTTCCTAGCTTGCCTTAGCTCACTCAGAGTGTTACGCGTTGGTCTTTCCTTGTTTCTTAAGAGAGCTTTGCCTCTCCATAGCACAAAGCCTGGGCTAAAATATAGAGATCATGTGTTGCCCATGCAGCATGATCCCTCTCTCGGCCTGCCTAGTTCACTCCAGAGGAAAGGTAACACCCCTACATCTGGAACAAGACAAGCTGCAGAAGCTGCCGGATCAGCAAAGCAATGCTCTAACTGTCCGCCTGTCGGAGCTTCGATCCTAGACCAGTCGCCAACCAAGGCTTAGGGCCTGGTCTGCCCTGCCATGACAATTTTGTCTTTAGCTTGCATTTCCTCGCACCAGGGTAAGGCGTGTACCCTCCCAATTGCGCTCTTCCGCCCGAAGCCGTTGGCACAATGTGGGGTGTCGGGTTTGGTAAGCGCCGCCCAACGCTCGGCGCTAACAGAAACCAGGTAGTACCGTCTACTGTTATACGGTAGCTCAGTCATATCTGACTAAGACCTGACTGACCTGACTGATTGAGAAAGATAGTGAGAGAGATAGTGACATATATAGCAAGAGCTAATGAGAGAGATAGTGAGAGAGATAGTGGCAGAGAGACTGAGAGAGATTGTGAGAGGGATTGAGAGAGTTAGTGAGAGAGAGATAGTGAGAGAGATAATGACATACATAGAGAGATTGTAAGAGAGATCGAGAGTGATAGTGAGAGAAGATGGTGAGAGAGGTAATGAGAGGGATGGTGAGTGAAAGATTGTGCGAGAAATAGTGAGAGAGAAACTGAGAGAGACAGTGAGAGAGAAATGGCGAAAGAGATAAAGATAGTGAGAGAGATAGTGAGGGAGATGGTAAGAGAGATGGTGAGAGAGATAGTGGCAGCGAGACTGAGAGAGAAATTGTGAGACAGAGATGGTGAGAGAGATAGTGAGAGAGATTGTGAGAGAGGGAGATAGAAATAGTGAGAGAGATAGTGAGAGTGAGACTGAGCGAGAGAGATGGAGAGAGATGGTGAGAGTGATAGTGAGAGAGATAGTGAAATAGATAGTGTCAAAGATAGTGGGAGAGATAGTAACAGAGATGGGGAGATCTCTGAAGTGCCTGCGAGATGAAGAAAACTGCTATATGTCTGATCTGGGAAGACTTGTAGTAAGACTAGGCCTGCTCTTTGTAAGCAACGTTCCCAGAAGATTAGGAAGTGTCGCATTATTTTTTTGTTCACATCAATGTTTGAATGTTCGCCCCAGAGTCAGTTGATCAATGCGTCTGCGCATTAAACTTGTGACCTGAATACAAGTGCTCTTCTGTGCCGTCACTTTTCATTATTTACTAGTAACCCAATCGGCGGCCGGGGCCTAGGGGCAGGAACACAAATTCACAATCACAACAGACCGAACTCGAAGCGATTTCGGAGCAGATATCTTTGCCTTAATTTTTACAATGATTTTTTTTTTTTTTTTTTTTTTGGGGGGGGGGGGGGGGGGGGGATAATAACGAAGACACAAACAATAGATTGCACGATTTATTGCCTTCCATATTTCGCTGCATCTCGTCAGGTACATACTGCCGAATTCACACACCATTAAGTAAAATAACTAGTAAATCCTTCAAGCTGAAATATACACGTTTGCGCAGTAATGTCAATTGTCTACCACGGTAATTTTAAACTGACTAACATGTCTTTCTGTTTGCACAAAGCTGGCTTGTGTAGATTAATCATTATGGCTTCTGCAAACTTTAACAAGCGAGTGTGTTGTGTGTTAAACAACACGCGAAAGGCACTGTCTCGGTCAATCTCATGGCCGTTTGTTTGTTGTTGTTGCGCTCACTTGCTTTGAACTCAAGCGCAGTCCATTCACGCTACTTCTGGTAGCACTAGGCTGAATTGTTTGTGGTGTGTGGATTAGCTTTCTATCAAACCAGTGTCTCTCACCACCAGGCGAACCCATTCCAACTTCAGGGGTACTTGTAATTTACGTTGGTGATCATGTCTTTCCACAGCCTTCAGTTTCTTGTGCTGCCAATCATGTGTGATACCGACGTTTTTCCATGTCATGATGTCAAAGTGCCTAGCATTGTCTCTCTTCGTTTCCCTCTGCCTCTCTTCCCCTCCAGTCGTCCCGTTGTGACGACATACTCCACCTTTCTTCTTTTCTTGACATGGCCGCAACGCGACCGCAACGCTACCTTACAGGAAATTGACTGCTTCAGAAATGTTGGGATCAGAATAATACTACATTTCTCACTGACATATGCTACAATATGTACATGTCATAGAAACTACTAGATAGATATTTATAGCTTTGTGAAAGAAATCAGATGTTTAGAATGTGATTGTAAACGTTAATTTAAAAAAAAAATATTATAAACCACACGACAAAGAGCACAATACAGACAATAGTTGTGAGAATAATGAGACACGATTAAACGAGAAATAGTGACGAACAACGGCATTTGTACTGGCATAGGGGGAGGGCACCACAAGCAATAACATATGCACATTGTGTAGCTTTATAAGAATGAGCAATAGAAACCATTAAAATTAACCCGTAATTATGCTTGATAGATTACACAACAGTATTTGACAAAGTGAAATGAGAAATACGGAGTATCAAGAAAGGATGTGTTTGCTGGCCTTGTCTAGTGATCATATAATGATGCATAAAGAAAATATGAAGGGGTTGGTGAACGTAATGTACAGAATGTACTCTATGCTGATGATATAGAAAAATGTCGCCGTGAAGGGACAAGCCAAGGACACGGTTACACGCCTGTGGTGCATATGGTGCTAGATACACATAGTTATACATCACTCGGTGGGGGATGCTAGTTAGTTAGTTACTTATTGAGTTAGTTAGTTAGTTATTGAGTTAGTTAGTTATTGAGTTAGTTAGTTATTGAGTTAGTTAGTTATTGAGTTAGTTAGTTATTGAGTTAGTTACTTATTGAGTTAGTTAGTTATTGAGTTAGTTAGTTATTGAGTTAGTTAGTTATTGAGTTAGTTAGTTATTGAGTTAGTTACTTATTGAGGTAGTTAGTTAGTTATTGAGTAAGTTAGTTATTGAGTTAGGTCGTTAGTTAGTTAGTTACTTATTGAGTTAGTTAGTTAGTTATTGAGTTAGTTAATTATTGAGTTAGTTAGTTATTGAGTTAGTTAGTTAGTTATTGAGTTAGTTACTTATTGAGTTAGTTAGTTAGTTATTGAGTTAGTTAGTTATTGAGTTAGTTAGTTAGTTGATTGGTTGGTTAGTTAGTTAGTTAGTTAGTTAGTTAGTTGGTAGGTTAGTTAGTTAGTTAGTTAGTTGGTTGGTTAGTTAGTTAGTTAGTTAGTTAGTTAGTTAGGTCGTTAGTTTAGTTAGTTAGTTGGTTAGTTGGTTAGTTGGTTAGTTAGTTAGTTAGCTGGTTGGTTGGTTAGTTAGTTAGTTAATTAGTTAGTTAGGTAGTTAGTTTGTTAGTTAGTTAGTTAGTTAGTTAGTTGGTTAATTAGTTAGTTAGTTAGTTAGTTAGTTAGTTAGTTAGTTAGTTAGTTAGTTAGTTAGTTAGTTAGTTAGTTAGTTAGGTAGTTATAGTATGTCCACATTTGTTTGCCGCAATATAAACATCCATATCTCAGTAACCAACTGAGGGAAAATTATGAGATTTAGTATATAACCTTATCATTATATCCACCCAACAAAAAAATTATGTTATGGAGATTTTACAGCAGATTTCAAAGTTTGTTTATATGCGGTATATAATTTACGGGTCTGAGATGAAATTCATAATTTTAAATGTATTGCAGCGTAGCCAGACAATCAGCGCTCAATGTTGAATATTGTACGTGTTTTGAAGGGATTGGCCTTATGCCAACTACCCGCGTTGTTCAAACAAGGACTGTTCAGAGGTGTCTCAAAATGTGGGTTATTTCATGAAACTCATTAATATGTTGTTGTTTTTTTTTTTTTTTTTAAATCTTACCACTAACATCTAAAATCTTATCGCTAACATTGAAATGTGTGAATATTTTTCATTGAGATTTAATGCGAAATTGTACACTTCAAGAATCGCTATGAAGTTGTACACATATTTTTGTCAAGAAGCTGATCGCAGGAAACTGTTTTATACTATTACAAATTCCGAAAAAAGAACAGTGCATGCATTGGGTTTGAGTCGATGGGTGCAAGAATCTGGAATTAAACCACCACGCAATAACAAAACGGTAGGTAGAAAGATTATTGTAGACAGCTTTGACAAAGATGTCATAAGGCGGGCTATTATAAAAATGCTTTTAAAAGTCTACAGGGTCGACTTCATTGCACCGGGTTATATCCCATATGGCTCGGTCTCTTTCCGCAGCGCGGAAAGCATCGCACAAAGCACGAACTCCGCAGCTCTAGCGACGACCCACAGAAGTCTCCAAAAAATTTAACTCGTGAACCGAAGGATGCGGCCCGGAATCGAACCCACGATCTTTGGAGCCTGAGTCAAAAGGCTTGACTACTTCGCCACGGAAACTCCTAAAATTATAAAAATTTAGGATTTTATATCCAGGATTATCCAGCATTATAAAAATGCTGGGTGCCAAAGAACCAGTGACTGCAAGAAAACTTAGGGTTTGGTTGAGAAAGAACAATAACATAGAGCTATCCAAAACAACTTTGTGGGGAATTATAAGGACATTAGGCTTCACTTTTTGAAAGTACAAGGGCGGTAGAAATATTCTTTGCGAGCAGCCGCATTTAGGAGCCTTGAGAAGCAGATACCTACGTGAAATAAGGGAAACGCGCAAAGAAAATTATGACATAGTGTATTTGGATGAGACGTAGATCAATACGCACCACACAAGTGAAAAGGAATGGCAATCAATGGATGGAAAGATAAAGCGTTATGTGCCCAGTAGTAAAGGACAGCGTTTGGTCATAGCCTATGCTGGTAGTACTCATAATGGCTTACTACAGAATGCTGGGCTCGTGTTCGTATCAAAGCATACAGACAATAGGGATTTATTATAATGAGATGAATGGTAATGTATTTAGAGATTGGCTCGAGAATACAGTACTTCCATCCCTTGATAGACCGCCTTGTCTAATCATGGACAATGCATCATATCACAATGTTGTTGCCCAAGAAGACAAAATAACTACGGCATCGGGCACAAAGGAAGCAATAGAGATATGGCTCCGAAGGGATAATACACCATTTCCAGAAACATATTTCAAGCTACAGTTGTTGTCCCTTGTAAAACAGGCGCAAAAAAAGCAAGAAATTTCAAATCGACAAGTTGATAGAAGAGCATGGCCATAGGTGCTTGAGACTTCCGCCGTATCATTCTCATTTAAACCCTATAGAACTTGTGTGGGCTAAAATTAAAGGACAAGTGGCAGCTGCCAATACTACATTCAAATTGTCTGACGTCAAGATACTAACCCAGTCCGCGCTATTAAATATTGATAAAAGTTACTGGAAATAATGTGAGGACCATGTGTTGAAAGAGGAAGAGGACTATTGGAGAAAGGATGGATTGAATTTTATGCAGCCGAGAGCAATCATCAACCTACTGGAATCGTCCGACACAGATTAAGGTCTGAGCAGATCGCAGACCTTAATCTACGTACACACTTACTGGGATATTTTGCTCCAACCATTCAGACGAATTGCAGGCCCTAAACATTACAGCATCAACATAATGTCATTGGCAACAGTTTGTATTCCACAGTGATGGATTTTCAATTCCGTAAGCCCTCAGCGGTGACAAACAACTGTATTGAAAAAAAAAAAACAAAAAAAAAAAAAAAACAACAACAACACACACACACTAAACGCATTGAATACCAACAGAAGATTAATATTGCGGTGGAAACTGACATATTGTGGCATAACAAGAAACGTGAGAGCAAACACGTTGTAAAATTAGGGGACAACACACGTGCATACGAATCAATCTATAAACTTCAATGAAAAGAGGACCAACATCTTGGTTGTTAAGAAGAAAGCCCACTACAGAGACACTGACAACTATTTTCATAGTGCAAAACAGGTAATCATGTTCCGTCTCTGAACGGTAAACAGCAGAGTAGACAATCTTTCACGAAGACTCAAAGCTGGTCTGTCACCCATGTGTACGTGTGAACAAACTACACAGACAGCTGAACAGATCCTTAAAAATGGAAACATGATGACTAAATTGCGGTATCATTTCTGGTCACTCCATACGCACATTAACGCACAGCTATTTGGAAGCTTTCACGAACACAATATAAAAAGCTAACATGAATACTTGTGTACACTGTATTAACCAGAAGCTGAAGAAACAAGAAGGAAATGAAAAATAAGGTAAGAAATATATTCCTTTTACTTTTCTGTTAATTTACAAGTTATTTACCCCATGCCTCTGTAAATTCTCTGTTTTTACTAATATTACACATTGCACCCCTCTCGGGATTCTCCGTGGTGAAGTGATCAAGCCGTCTGACTCGGGCTCCGAAGATTGTATGTTCGATTCCGGGCCGAGTCCTTCATTTCACGAGTGCATTTTTTCGGAGACTCCCGAGGGTCGTCGCTGGAACTACGGAGTTAGTGTTTTGTGCGACGCTTTCCGAGCTGCGGTAAGAACCTGAGCCATATGGGATAAAAACCCGGTGAAATGCAGCCGACCCTGTCGACTTTTAAGCTAGTTCTTTCATTGCACCTATTCCCATAAGAATCTGGATACGCCTTGTGTGTCATCTGAATTAGCGGGGCTTCCATTACTGTAAACATAAATGTGTTAGCGAGAAATCACTAGTTGTTCAGCAAAACATCAAAGAAATGTCGCCGCCTTCGATGATTTAAGTTGGTTTTGGACCTATCAAAGACATATTCCTTGGGTGGGGGTAAATATAAGACGGCTGGAAAAATGTCATAACGATGCAACAGACAGTTTTCAAAATAATTGATCTTGTATGAAGGCATTCTTTGTAGGACATTCTTCTTCTTCTTCTTCTTCTTCTTCTTCTTCTTCTTCTTCTTCTTCTTCTTCTTCTTCTTCTTCTTCTTCTTCTTCTTCTTCTTCTTCTTCTTCTTCTTCTTCTTCTTCTTCTTCTTCTTCTTCTTCTTCTTCTTCTTCTTCTTCTTCTTCTTCTTCTTCTTCTTCTTCTTCTTCTTCTTCTTCTTCTTCTTCTTCTTCTTCTTCTTCTTCTTCTTCTTCTTCTTCTTCTTCTTCTTCTTCTTCTTCTTCTTCTGCGTTCATCCGGATTTTTTTTTCCGGACGTGACTGCGTTGTGCCTGTTTACAGCAGAGCTGCGTTCTTGCGCCGTTAGGCCGACACATCCGACTTCTGCGGGCATTTGTTGACCGGGTTAACCTTCCCGGGTGGGACATACTATAGTTAGTTGGTTAGTTGGTCAGTTGGTTAGTTAGTTAGTTGGTTAGTTAGTTATTTAGTTAGTTAGGTAGCTAGTTAGTTAGCTAGTTAGTTAGTTAGTGAGTGAGTGAGTGAGTGAGTGAGTGAGTTAGTAAGTGAGGTAGTTAGTTAGTTAGTTAGTTAGTTAGTCAGTTAGTCAGTAAGTCAGTCAGTCAGTCAGTCAGTTAGTTAGTTAGTTAGTTGGTTGGTTGGTTGGTTGGTTGGTTAGGTAGGTAGGTAGGTAGGTAGGTAGGTAGGTGGGTAGGTAGGTAGGTAGGTAGTTGTAGTTATTTGTAGGTGGTCTAACAATTAGCAAAAAGAAGACACAGATAATGTCACAAGGTGCACATGGGGTACCATCAATCTTTATTGACGACGCCGAACTAGAGATGGTAGACCATTTTACATATCTAGGATCAGTGGTAAAAGCAAATTATCCCTAGATCAGGAAATCAACATCCGGATTGGTAAGGCAGCAACAACAATGAACAGGTTAAGAAAAAGAGTCTGGGAGAACATTAAGCTTACTGCCAAAACAAAAGTCCTTGTCTATCAAGCCTGTGTCCTTAGTACTCTTCTTTATGGCAGTGAAACCTGGACAACTTACTCACACCAAGAGAAACGTTTAAACAGCTTTCATATGCGGTGTCTGCGAAGAATTCTTGATATTAAGTGGCAAGACAAAATCACAAATAGTGAAGTAAGTAGTAATACATGTTGAAAATCCCTCGGAATGAGACATAAAATACCTCATATTGAGACATGCGGTATGAGCCATGTCTCATTCTCGTCTCATGTCTCGTCTATGCCTCATGTCTCGTGGTGGGTGGGTTGTGGCCTGCCTCATGCCTTCCAGCTCCTGCCTCGTTTTTTAAGTGTCAGCTGTCGTTTTTAATCAGAGCATCGGGGTTAACAAGATCAATTGAACTAGGTGGGCAGGTTAAGTGAAGATGAGCGCGATAACTATGGCGCCATGTTTGCTAATTGATTCAGAATATGTCAGCCGGTGTAATGCATTAATTATCTTCCCGTTTGAATAGACGGTATAACAAACCCGGCAACCAGCATGCTTTTTATCATATAACATCTGTGAGCAAAAAGTCGATATTGCCGGCAGGTGTATATTAGTGTCGGGATCGAGGGAGGTCGCTGGTGCCATCTGTTTTTAATCAAGGGCGGTGTCGGAATAAAATAATAGGCGCAAAAGAACGATGTGTAGGGTGGGTTGGTAAGTGGTGAAAGACGGGGGTGCGTAGTTGGTCATAGTGGGATATCACCAATGTGTAACAGGGGTTCTAGTTACTGCCATTGCACTTGACAGGTTCGAATCTCACTGTGTGGTTGGTGTGTGCGGGGTGGTGGTCGAGTATGTAACGGAACTAGGTTATATCATTGGTGGTTCGAATCACGCTGTGGGTCGATAAGGGTGTCCACCCTAGGCGGAGCTTTCTAAGAGTATATTAAGACGTAAATGCATAACAATGGTGTCTAGTTGCTGCCACAGCGCTTGACAGGTTCGAGTCCTACTGTTTGGTGGGACAGTGTGGCAGTGGGCGAGTATGTAACGGAGCCAGGTGGTGTCACCTGACCCGTAATTTACTCTGTAATGCCCATAGTGCCAGTTTTCCTATAGCGGTTATTAGTGATCTGTTGAGACCTGTCGTGGTTTATGTTTCCCCCCGTTTCAAACTTCATGTCTCTACTCTTATGTATTACTGTGTTAGAAATAAAAAAGCATCTCACACTATAGACATATACTACCATAATGTATACAGAAAGAAGCAACAGGCATATGCACAATATAGAAATATACTAAATACACAGTATGTTAATAAAGACAATTACATTATTACAAGTTAAGTTACATAACAAAGCGAACATAGGCGCCAGAGAAGCGAATCACGATGTGTCGCTTTGCATTCTCCTCAGAAACGTCAGTTCCACAGCCAGCAGATTCAGCGGGACTGCTCATTGTCTTCACATTCATACAAAAGTACAGGTTCAACACTCTTTTTCTCGTAGCAATTGCTATCTTTTTACTGGTCAATACGTTTTTCAGCTTGCAAAAGGTTATCTTCGCCACGGCGATTCTTGTGCTAATCTCTTCAAGGCATCTCCCAGCAGCTGTTATGACTGTTCCGAGATTCTTGTATCTATTCACTTGTTTCAGAATATTCCCATTTACATGTATATTACATAGTGGTATTTCGTTCTTCATAGTGACAATCATAACCCGTGTCGTTTTATAATTTAATTCTAACCCTAGTTGTTCACCGGGTGCAACGACCGCCTCTACTAAATATTGCAGATCCTACGCAGTGTCTGTTGATTACATAAATTATATGAAGGCCGTTGACAAGTTAAATTAGATGAAGACATTTTATTACAGAAATTAAATGAAGACATTTGACTAGAAATATTTAATAAAACGCCGAAAAAAACGGAGATCTACCGGCGTGTGAAAAGCTTATAAGTATGGTAATGTCAGTTCCTGTGAACATATTTAGCAGAAGCATTCTGCATAGTATATGCATATTTAGCTTTAAGGTGAAATCAATACTGCTGTACCGATCGAAAACAAGAAAAACGAATAAAACAACTACTAATAAACAACAAACATTCATTAACGGGTGCCCACGTAGTTCATCCTTGGCGTTCATGTCTCATTCAACAATTAGTATAATGCCTGAAGTCAAATTTGCGGCTTCAAAATATGTGTTCATAGCATATTTATATATGAAGATATATATTCAAGGTGATTTTAAAGGACAAATTTCCTCATGTCACACGCTGCAAAAGACATATTTCACTCAAACTTAAACATTAAGAGTGGAAAAGAGTATGTTGTAGATACTGTTTTTTTTTTTTTTCTTTATTTCTAGTGGGACCTGGTAATTTGTTGTTCTATCTGGGCATGGTATGTATATTTTCACCACATCTTCACTGATGTTTTTCATTTTGTCTGCTCATTGCCCACGCTTCACAGTCATACAAAAGTACATATTCTATGAAAGACAGAGACAATTTGCAGATATTATTAAACAAAATGACAAATCGGAGGTCAGCTAACATGTACGTATTTGTAAATAAGGATACACAGCGATGTCTATTATATAACGATAACAAAGGTATTTAGTTGTAGAAAACTGCCGTGCCTCCCAGGCAAACGGCGGTAGGCTAGTGACTATGTTTAGATTAGCTGTGATGGCACCAGCTGGAGATATTAATCAGCTACCTGGTACCCAGTGAAGATGACACGATAAACGAGGCGGTATAGGCCGCGTGGCCCTGAACAAAACCAAAAATGAAACAAAAATGGTAATGAAACGTTGCGTCGCCGCGAAGCATTATTTTATAAACCAAAGATTACAATCGATCTGAGAGGGTAATAATAGACAGTCTAAACCTACCAGAAAGAGGTGTCTAATACACTGGGTACCAACGACAGACAGCTGGTCAAGAAGAAGCAATACACAGTATATAAAGTTAGGACTAAATAAACCGTAGTTTAAAGAATTCAAGTACATTATTACAAGTTAAATTGCATAATAAAATAAATACAGTGATATGTATAAAATTATAAAAAACAAAAAAGAAGAAAACACCAGTGTTACATTAGCAAATAAGTGAAAAACACAACGGTATGAATACGTTGGTGTATTAGATACATACAAATGGTACACACAACATGCCATTATGTCAGTGTGACCGCTATCTGTTATATATTGCGACCAAATTACACCGATCGCCCCTCACGTCAGCGTAACAGACTAACACTTAAACCAAGCGTTCACTATCTATTCTATATTGTTGCCAACAATTTTGTGCATGCCACCATCCTTTGATGGGAGTCTGATTGATGAAGCCTGTCAGGAAACAACCATAGATACATAGTAAAAGTGACGTGAGAATACAAATCCAAGCGTATTGACTCTCGGTGTATCGTTATTCACGTAACGTTTCCTGTTTCCTGCTCCAGTCTATTGTTGTAAAATTTTACCAAAGTGGACACTGTGGACCAAATCTACATGAATGAAGTAGGATAGATGCGGTTGTCATATGTGTCTTATAGGGCTTGGTCATTGGTTTTTTAAAACTTATCGATGGAAGAGAAGGACCCTTACACTACAAACAGAATAAACATTTACATTAATAATACCCATAACAAACACATGACCATCTACACTGGCTGTGACAAAAGTGACAGTCTGCTTAGAGAAAACAGCGAATTTTCAACGAAAACATAGTCTGTGTGTTATCTCCTTGGAAACGTAAATCTGGTTATATTTAAATCACCCTATGCATTCATGTCCCCCATGAAAACTAATGTAATGTCTGAAGAAGTCAAATTTTGAGGCTTCAAAATATGTTTTCGTAGTATATGTATATATGAATATATATACATGTGTTTTCTAACAACAAATGTCCGCATGTCGTGCTTTACACCCATACACAAGTATAGGTTCTATGAACGACACAACACCTACAAGTTACTAAGATTGGCACTGGGTTACCAACAACATTTGCGTCTAGAGTCAATACAACAGGACAAGACAATGCTTTTTTCGGCCTCTGATTGAGAACAACAGATATAAACGTAATTATGCAATTATCTCTTTACCACAGTACCGAGAAAGTTAAAAATATCATTTTAAATACGCTGACGACCATAGTAACACAACCAGTTAATTCTGCTTGCTCACTTTGTGTATTACCCACACCTACTATAGATTGCAGAAAATACTCATTGTCTACAACCAAGCTGAAAAATATCGGTAAAAATTATAAATGCCTCGTCCGATTTCATAAAAAGAAGGAAATAATGTTAGCCAAATGTGAAAATATCGGTCAAACTTCTAAATGGCTCAGCAAAACTTATAAAACATAGGAACATTTGTTAACCTAATGAGAAAAATATTGACCCTGTAAAGAAATATTTACAACAAAATTATAAAAATTAGGAACATTTGTTAACCTAATGAGAAAAAATATCGACCAAAGAGAGCAATATTTCATCTAATCTTATAAAAAGTAGGAACATTTGTCAGCCGAAATGGGGAAAAGGTCGGTCAAATACATAAATATCTCAACAAATTATAAAACGTAGGAAAAAATAGTGGTCAAAGACAGAAATATCTCATCCGAACTTATAACAAGTAAGAAAATATACTAGTAAAATCAAGAAACATGTCGGCCGAAGTAATACAATAGGCAGAACGAGGGACAAACTTATAAATATTTCATTCAAACTTATAAAGACTATGATAAAATGTTATCCAAATCAAATAACAGGCTGACCAAACTTAATTAGCTCATCCAACCTTATAAATAGTAGGACAATTTGTTAGCCAAATAGGCAAAATATTGGTCAGATACACAAATATCTCAATCAATTTTATAAAAAGTAGGAGAAAAGGCTAGTCAAACTAATAAAAATGGTGGCCAAATACATAAATATCTCCACGAAAATTATAAAAAGTAGGAAAATTGTAAGTCAAATGTAAAAAATATGGGGCAAATAGGAAATCATATTAACCAAATGGGAAAAATATCGCTCAAACTTATAAATAACGCGTCCAAACTTATAAAAAGTAGGAAAATGTGTTAGCCGAATGGTGAAAATATTGCTCAAATTAAGAATCATGTCGATCGAAGTAGGAAAATACGTGATTCAATGTATAAAAACGTTGGGTAAATACAGAAATATGTCGACCAAACTGATAAAAATCTCCGCCAAACTTATGAAATGTAGGAACATTTTTAAACCAAAAGGGGAAAATGTCGGCCAAATACAGAAATAGCTCCACCAAGCTTATGAAAAGTAGGAACATTTGTTAACCAAATGGAAAAAATAAAAAAAATATTGGCCATGTAAAGAAATAGCGCATCCAAATTGACAAAATATAGGAAACTTTATTAGCCAAAGGTGAAATCTATTGACCAAGTAAATAAATTCCTCGTCCAACCCCATAAAAGGTAGGAAAATTTCTTACCCAAATGTCAAAAAGATCCGCCAAACTTATAAATGTCTCATCCAAACTTATAAAATGTAGGAAAACAATACTAGCCAAATCAACTAAAAGGCTGACCAAACTTATAAATATATCATCCAAACTGACCAAAGTAATAAAAATATTGGGTAAATATAGAAATATGTCGACCAAACTTTTACAAATCTCCGGTAAATTTATGAAAAATAGGAAATTTTGTTAACTAAATGTGAAAAAATATCGACCAAACTTATAAAAAGCTCTGCCAAACTTATGAAAAGTAGGAAACTTTGTTAACCCACACGAAGACAATTATTAACCAAAGATAGAAAAATATCGACCTAAATAGGAAAATTTGTTAGCCAAATGGGAAAAATATTGGCCAAGTAAACACATATTTCAACCAAGCTTATAAATATGTCATCCAAATTTACAACAACAACAACAAAAATAGGAAAATTTGTCGACCAAGTAAGAAAATATATTACCAAAACTGGAAAAGACACTAATCAAAGTGAGAACAATTTTCCTATTTTTGTTGTTGTTGTTGTAAATTTGGATGACATATTTATAAGTTTGGTTGAAATATGTGTGTTTTCACTGGTGTTTTCTTCTTTTTTGTTTTTTATAATTTTATACATATCACTGTATTTATTTTATTATGTAATTTAACTTGTAATAATGTACTTGAATTCTTTAAACTACGGTTTATTTAGTCCTAACTTTATATACTGTGTATTGCTTCTTCTTGACCAGCTGTCTGTCGTTGGTACCCAGTGTATTAGACACCTCTTTCTGGTAGGTTTAGACTGTCTATTATTACCCTCTCAGATCGATTGTAATCTTTGGTTTATAAAATAATGCTTCGCGGCGACGCAACGTTTCATTACCATTTTGTTTCATTTTTGGTTTTGTTCAGGGCCACGCGGCTTATACCGCCTCGTTTATCGTGTCATCTTCACTGGGTACCAGGTAGCTGATTAATATCTCCAGCTGGTACCATCACAGCTAATCTAAACATAGTCACTAGCCTACCGCCGTTTGCCTGGGAGGCACGGTAGTTTTCTACAACTAAATACCTTTGTTATCGTTATATAATAGACATCGCTGTGTATCCTTATTTACAAATACGTACATGTTAGCTGACCTCCGATTTGTCATTTTGTTTAATAATATCTGCAAATTGTCTCTGTCTTTCATAGAATATGTACTTTTGTATGACTGTGAAGCGTGGGCAATGAGCAGACAAAATGAAAAACATCAGTGAAGATGTGGTGAAAATATACATACCATGCCCAGATAGAACAACAAATTACCAGGTCCCACTAGAAACAAAGAAAAAAAAAAAAAACAGTATCTACAACATACTCTTTTCCACTCTTAATGTTTAAGTTTGAGTGAAATATGTCTTTTGCAGCGTGTGACATGAGGAAATTTGTCCTTTAAAATCACCTTGAATATATATCTTCATATATAAATATGCTATGAACACATATTTTGAAGCCGCAAATTTGACTTCAGGCATTATACTAATTGTTGAATGAGACATGAACGCCAAGGATGAACTACGTGGGCACCCGTTAATGAATGTTTGTTGTTTATTAGTAGTTGTTTTATTCGTTTTTCTTGTTTTCGATCGGTACAGCAGTATTGATTTCACCTTAATGCTAAATATGCATATACTATGCAGAATGCTTCTGCTAAATATGTTCACAGGAACTGACATTACCATACTTATAAGCTTTTCACACGCCGGAAGATCTCCGTTTTTTTCGTCGTTTTATTAAATATTTCTAGTCAAATGTCTTCATTTAATTTCTGTAATAAAATGTCTTCATCTAATTTAACTTGTCAACGGCCTTCATATAATTTATGTAATCAACAGACACTGCGTAGGATCTGCAATATTTAGTAGAGGCGGTCGTTGCACCCGGTGAACAACTAGGGTTAGAATTAAATTATAAAACGACACGGGTTATGATTGTCACTATGAAGAACGAAATACCACTATGTAATATACATGTAAATGGGAATATTCTGAAACAAGTGAATAGATACAAGAATCTCGGAACAGTCATAACAGCTGCTGGGAGATGCCTTGAAGAGATTAGCACAAGAATCGCCGTGGCGAAGATAACCTTTTGCAAGCTGAAAAACGTATTGACCAGTAAAAAGATAGCAATTGCTACGAGAAAAAGAGTGTTGAACCTGTACTTTTGTATGAATGTGAAGACAATGAGCAGTCCCGCTGAATCTGCTGGCTGTGGTACTGACGTTTCTGAGGAGAATGCAAAGCGACACATCGTGATTCGCTTCTCTGGCGCCTATGTTCGCTTTGTTATGTAACTTAACTTGTAATAATGTAATTGTCTTTATTAACATACTGTGTATTTAGTATATTTCTATATTGTGCATATGCCTGTTGCTTCTTTCTGTATACATTATGGTAGTATATGTCTATAGTGTGAGATGCTTTTTTATTTCTAACACAGTAATACATAAGAGTAGAGACATGAAGTTTGAAACGGGGGAAAACATAAACCACGACAGGTCTCAACAGATCACTAATAACCGCTATAGGAAAACTGGCACCATGGGCATTACAGAGTAAATTACGGGTCAGGTGACACCACCTGGCTCCGTTACATACTCGCCCACTGCCACACTGTCCCACCAAACAGTAGGACTCGAACCTGTCAAGCGCTGTGGCAGCAACTAGACACCATTGTTATGCATTTACGTCTTAATATACTCTTAGAAAGCTCCGCCTAGGGTGGACACCCTTATCGACCCACAGCGTGATTCGAACCACCAATGATATAACCTAGTTCCGTTACATACTCGACCACCACCCCGCACACACCAACCACACAGTGAGATTCGAACCTGTCAAGTGCAATGGCAGTAACTAGAACCCCTGTTACACATTGGTGATATCCCACTATGACCAACTACGCACCCCCGTCTTTCACCACTTACCAACCCACCCTACACATCGTTCTTTTGCGCCTATTATTTTATTCCGACACCGCCCTTGATTAAAAACAGATGGCACCAGCGACCTCCCTCGACCCCGACACTAATATACACCTGCCGGCAATATCGACTTTTTGCTCACAGATGTTATATGATAAAAAGCATGCTGGTTGCCGGGTTTGTTATACCGTCTATACAAACGGGAAGATAATTAATGCATTACACCGGCTGACATATTCTGAATCAATTAGCAAACATGGCGCCATAGTTATCGCGCTCATCTTCACTTAACCTGCCCACCTAGTTCAATTGATCTTGTTAACCCCGATGCTCTGATTAAAAACGACAGCTGACACTTAAAAAACGAGGCAGGAGCTGGAAGGCATGAGGCAGGCCACAACCCACCCACCACGAGACATGAGGCATAGACGAGACATGAGACGAGAATGAGACATGGCTCATACCGCATGTCTCAATATGAGGTATTTTATGTCTCATTCCGAGGGATTTTCAACATGTATTACTACTGAAGTATTGGAAAGATCAGGTTGTGTGACGGTTTATTCCATGCTCAGTCTTCGTAGACTTAGATGGGTAGGACATCTTAGGAGGATGGATGATGGTAGAATACCAAAGGACATCTTGTTTGGTGAATTACAGATGGGTAAGAGATCTCAGGGTCGGCCTCTACTACGATACAAAGATGTGTGTAAACGGGACATGATTGATACAGGCATTGATAATGCACATTGGGAGCAAGTCGCCGCTGAACGTGTTGCATGGAGAACAAACATCAGAAATGGAATAAAGACAAAGGAGAAAATTATTGCAGATAAGTCACACACCGAGCTTGTGAGACGTTAGATGGTGCATGATGGTGGAGATGACCACGTGTTCACATGCACCCACTGTGAACGGACATTTACAGCGCAAATTGGCCTTATCGGTCACATTCGCTACCGCCATAGGTAAAAGTTATTATGCCTTTTTAAAGCACAAACTATCGTCTGTCAAGACGGCAAGGTGCCAATGTATGTGTGTGTACTTAGGTAGTTAGTTAGTTAGTTAGTTAGTTAGTTAGTTCGTTAGTTAGTTAGTTAGGTAGGTAGTTAGTTAATTAGTTAGTTAGTTAGCTAGTTGGTTAGTTAGTTAGTTAGGTAGTTAGTTAGTTAGTTAGTTAGGTAGTTAGTTAGTTAGTTAGGTTGTTCCTTAGTTAGTTAGTTAATTAGTTAGTTGGTTAGTTAGTTAGTTAGTTAGTTGGTTGGTTGGTTGGTTGGTTGGTTAGTTAGTTAGTTAGTTAGTTGATTAGGTAGTTAGTTAGCTAGTTATTTAGTTAGTTAGTTAGTTATTTAGTTGGTTGGTTAGTTTGTTAGTTATGTAGTTAGTTAGTTAGTTAATTAGTTAGTTGGTTAGTTAGTTATTTAGTTAGTTAGTTAATTAGTTAGTTAGTTATTTAGTTAGTTAGTTGCTTAGTTAGTTAGTTACTTAGTTAGTTAGTTAAGTAGTTAGTTAGTTACTTAGTTAGTTAGTTGATTAGTTAGTTAGTTAGTTAGTTGGTTAGTTAGTTAGTTAGTTAGTTAGTCAGTTGTTTAGTTAGTTAATTAGTTGGTTGGTTGGTTATTTAGTTAGTTATTTATTTGCACTAACTAACTAACTAACTAACTAACTAACTAACTAACTAACTAACTAACTAACTAACTAACTTGTAATCGGTTATCTGGCGACTTGGTCTCGTCGAAGCTGCTGTTCCTTTCACGAGTTCACATGGGATAATATTGAGCATTTCGTATGGTTTTCGTTGGCACAGAAAAGGAGTAGTTATGGGAGATCTCAACGCTATGAATTTGTAACCGTACGACTAAGACTAATACGAATAAGAATATGCTTTGGGAAAGCTATGAACGAAATATGAACAGAAAATCATAAAGCATTATCATGTGTAATTGTGTCCTTGTACGACAGGCTAATTATTATTCGTCTTTAAGACGGATTGCTCATATTCTCTACAGTTATGGGAGAACAGGATTGTTAATTGTAAATGTTGGCTTGTTTACTTAGACTTCGGTTTCAGCCAATGCTTCCATAAAAGTGTGCATGATTGTTTACATATACTAATCTCTGGAAAATTGAGGTAGCTGATTGTGAAGTCTGTGCAGACATAAATATGTAGTAACAGCGGTGTTTCTATCATGTTTATTGTTAGTGGTTTAAGTATGTTTAGAGAAGGAGAGAGGAAGCAAGAGAAAGAGAGATAGAGCGAAGAGAGAGAGAGAGAGAGAGAGAGAGAGAGAGAGAGAGAGAGAGAGAGAGAGAGAGAGAGAGAGAGAGGGGAATAATGTGCAGTTAAGAACAATTTACAAGTAGCAAAGCTACTTTCACAATGACCTAGGAACAACTGACGATGAGCTAGAGACAACTGACAAGAAACAAGCAACGCGTAACGGGAACATGGTAACAACTGTCAACATCTGTCAGATGGTAACAATGAACTACAAGCTAGGAACTATAGACGATGACCTAGAAACAGCTAACTGTGTGCTAGAAATAGCTAACCATGAGCTTGGAACGATTGACATGAACTAGGAACAACTGACTGGGCGACAGAATAACTCACGATGTAAGTTAAAATTTAAAACGTAAAGAACCCATTTCACACGAAGTGAGGTGTATTGGGCATATGGTGCTAGCCCCATATTTGTATAGACATCGGTACTCGAATGGTCGTGAGGTCATTATCACACCGGCCGCTTTTATTTCCAAAGAGACATCCTGATACCCATCTTAGAATGGGTCGAGCTGGGAGTATAAGTCAATGTTCCAAACCCGCCTCAGTGCCACTTAGAAACTACAGCCATCGGGCGGGCAAGAGGCTGGCTCTCCATGCAATAATAGTGTGAAACAATCTCTTGGCCATAAAGTGATCCAAATAGCAATTCTAAAATCCATCAGTGGTGCTAGATAAGGCCACAAAAGGATATCAAAGATGCCACCATTATTTCACATTACTTGAACAAAGGCTGCAACAGTGACTGCTATAACAACAGAGGTATCTCTTTGCTGAGTATTTTAGCAAATGCATTTGAATCAGACTGCAGTATCTAGTTAGACGTCTATATCCAAGTCACAATGTAGGTTTCCAGCTGGACATGTTCTGGTATACAGTGGACATGACCTTTCCCTTTCGCAGCTACAAGAACAGTCCTTGGAGCAGAACATACCTTTCTACATACACTTCATTAATCTCACATGCGAAATGATCTTACCATGGCAGATGGACTCTTAAAAGCCTTGTAAATGCCTGCAGTTGATCAAATTGTTGCATGATGACACGAGCGTTGTCAAACAAGGCTGTGTACCAGCCTTTGCCTTGGTTGGGAATTTCTTTGCTGCATTCCTCATCCTTCCGTGGCGAAGTATTCAAGCCGTTTCCTTCGCGCTCCGAAGGTTGTGGGTTCGAGTCCGGGCTACGTCTTTCGGTTCACGAGTCTAGTTTTCTTGGAGACCCATGGGGGGTCGTCGCTGGAGCTACGGAGTTCGTGCTTTGTGCGAAAAGAGACCGAGCCATGTGGGATAACACCCAGTGCAGTGACGTTTAAAACTTTTTTTTAAGAAAGAAAAAAATAAATAAATAAAAAGTAAACAAGCCCCTGGGGAGTGTTGTTAAAATCAACGATAGTAATTTACTGCATACGATGATTTTTTCATTTCCTGAAATGCAGTTTTTACTTCAACAGTTCTTCTCTTCTAGGAATTGACGAAACATGAAAATGTTCTTTCTGAGGAAAATGCAAAGAATACCATGGGCAGACAGAAATACCAATGAGCAAGTCGTATAAGAAACAATAAATTGATTTGATAAAATAGACGTAGATAGTCAAGATCTTGGCACGTTATGAGAAGAAATAAAGTATAGAACTTGGCGACAATTGGCAAGTTTGGGCAGAAAAGAGCAAGGAGAAAGAAGAGAGGTAAATATCTAGATGGCCTGACCATTTGGCATAACCGAGACAAAAACACAGAGCTGATCCACGACTCTAGTGATCGTGTGAGATGGTGAAACGTGACCGCCCGTGTTTATAGGTATGTGACATGATGATGATAATTTTTCTTATAATCTCTATCGTGCATTTTCCATCTGATGTTGTGATTATATCTAAGCATCTAAATCTACTAACTTTGTTCAGCATTTTCCATCTGATGTTGTCATTACATCTAAGCATCTAAATCTATTAACTTGGTACTGCATTTTCTATCTAATGTTGTGATTATATCTAAGCATCTAAATTTATTAACTTTGTTCAGCATTTTTTATCTAATGTTGTGATTATATCTAAGCATATAAATATATTAACTTGGTACACATTTTCCATCTGATGTTGTGATTACTTCTAAGCATCTAAATTTATTAACTTGGTTTGGCATTTTCCATCCGATATTGTGATTACATGTAGGCATCTAAATATATTAACTTGATTCAGCATATTCCATCTGATGTTGTGATTACATGTAGGCATCTAAATATATTAACTTGATTCAGCATATTCCATCTGATGTTGTGATTACATGTAGGCATCTAAATCTATTAATTTGGTTTAGCAATTTTCATCAGTGTTAAATCACACACTGGTGTCATCGTTGTCTTTTATATAACCACTGTTTCCGTTTTTTTTTTTTTTTTAATATTCAAAGAAAGTATTCCGTTTTACATTCTCTGTTAATACGATATACAATTGCTGATGTTCTTTTGTGTATTCAGCTTTCAATATTAGATTATATTTATTGTAACCCACAGCAGTAATTTTAGCCGTTGTTTGCTCTCTAACTTTATTATATAGAGAGGAAGTGGTTTCTGAGGAGAATGCAATGAATATCATGGACAGACAGAAAAACAAATGACAAAGTGCTACAAGGAACAAACGAACATCATACATTTATTAGAGAAATTAGACGTAGACAGTCAAAATTTTTTGGGCATGTTATGAGAAGAAATGAATTGGAGAACTTGGTGACAACTGGCAAGATCGAAGGGAAAATACCAAGGGGAAGACCGAGAAGTAAATACCTGTATGGCTTGACCACATGGCATGGTCAAGACAGGAACACTAAGCTGATCCACGACTCTGGTGATCGAGTGAAATGGCGAGTCATGACCGCCCACGCTTTCCGGCATGGCACATGATGGATGGATGGAGAGGAAAGAGATCCGGTGACAAAGCATACCTTTGTCTTAATACTTGCTTCATCTGTTCATGATTTCTGTCTTATTTCTCATTTTAATAGCTACTACTACTTTTAGGACTATGTACACTATACGAGTACACTGTTTACTCACCCGTTTGTGGAGAGATACAAACAAACCCCAGCAGTTAACGCACAGATTGATGAAATATCTCTTAGACAACAATCGACTGCACGTTCAACGCTCGTCCTGCTCTGCTACATGTATTTATTTCTGTTTTATTTCTCAGTTAATATTGAATTCCGTGACGTCAAGTGTCGCTGGTTGCAGGCACCCATGTTCTATTTCTGTGACAAATAACCGCCTCGATCTACCCTGTACTTCTAGCGGCACCCTCACCTTTCCGTGTAGGCGTGGCCAGACCCATGTAAGCTACCCATCGATTAGTGCAGGTTTCGAAATATGCAGATTATTCCAAACAAGACATAGAACTGGAGTATTTGACTCTGTGTCGTCCCGAAGATGTCTCATATATGAGACAAGAATTAAGTGCAGTCAATCTGATGCCTCGGTCACTAATGAAGTATGGAAACTCGATACATATGTATCTCCATGACGATGTTTCCCAGCGGTATTCACAAGTATTACTTTTATTCGTCAGAAATATATTTGGTAACTGTAAGAATAGGAACAACAGCCTTCAACAGCCTATTACTAAGACATTGCGTGCATTTATAGCTAGATTGGAAACTTCCCTCTATTATATAGTTTCTACACGCCACAGTATCAACATAAAATAGAAGCATGACTTAGGTGTAGCAAGATAGTGAGCAATTAATTCACTTCACTCCACGAAAATAAGCGCATATCATATATATATAGGATGTATTTTTAATGACTGTGCAGTGTTTGAACATATTGCTGGTCCAAGTTTTGTATTCACACCTCCTGTGTGTTGCCGGGGCCCATAAGGGAAGCAAAGAATAGCAACACTGTAGCCTACCACGCATGTCGTAAGAGGCGACTAAGGAGGCTTGATGGTTCCGTCGCCCTGCTACTGAGTGATTGCGTGGCGCGACACTGTGAGCTATGAGTTTCATGTGAAATGCTTTTGAATCTGCCTGAGGTTTTTTGGAACGTGACTGCATGTTCGGAGTGATGGCAGGTGGCTATGTCTCAGAGTTGACCGGTTTTTGCCTTATGCAGAAATGCGTGGCTGCTGGGCTTCTGGTTGACTGCCACTGCCATCAGCGATGAACTGTATTTTCGTGGACTGTGTGGGTGAACATCTAGGAAACATCCAGATAGGAAAATGACTGCTGATTCCATCAGAGATGAACAGTGTTTCGTGGGGGACTGGTGTGTTGACATTCTGGTGGCGGCATTATGCACAATGTATCTGTGCGGGCTGTTGTTTGTCGAGACTCCTGTCTTTTCCACTTTTCACATTGGGCAGTGGGGAGCGTTTTGAGTGACATTCACTGGCACAGGAACGGAGCATAATGGGGACGACCCATTGCTGTGAAGTTGGAACTGCGACTAACTAACTAACTAACTAACTAATCATTTCTCTTCTTTAAATGTCTGTTCATATTTACTTCGCTAGCCCCTGAAGGATGTGTCAAGCGCAGAGCACGGGCTCCGTAGCTCCGGCGACGGTTCCCTTGTTTAAATAATACCATATACACAAAGTTTGGATATTGCAGGAAATGAGCGGTCACCGTAGTAGAGCCTGCCTGCTAGCGAAGGGGCAGGGGATGTCCCTAAGGAGTCCATACGCCTGGCGCCGCCCCGCCCCGCCCGCATACCAGACGTTCCATGTTCACGACCAACTCACCCGTGGCCATTCAGTCCTCGGCACCTCGGTCCACCTTCAACTTGGGGGTTTATAATCGGAGTTTTCATTCTCCTAGATTGGCAGCTGTAATAGCTAACGGGCTCAATCTACCCGGGGGCAAGAGGTTCCAGCGCCTCATTAATGGCGAGCACAATAGATACATGTATACGGGAAACAAGACCAATGCCATACACTCTCTATCACATAGATTGTTTGCACAATGATGAATGTTACTTCGGGATGGGGGAGGGGGGAGGGGGTGAAGATTAAGACCACGTACCTTTTGTTTACACATTGATCCTTGTTACATAATAGATCCTACAGGTCATATATCATTTGTCTACACATTGATAAATTTTATATAAGTGAAGAAGCACCAGGGTTTGGAAGGATACTAACATTTGCAGATGATATTCTTGCATATAGGCAGGGGAGAGATAGGAAGAAAATAGCCCTGGAGCTACAGGTGACAGTAGACAAAGTGATTGACCGGAGCACTGAAATGGGTGCTGTCATCCACCCGGAAAAGGCAGCTGTTTTGTGGTGCTCTTTGGACAACAGGATTGTGAGAGCTGATGTTCCAAGCCTCACGATAGATGGTGGATGCGTCAACAGAGAGAACAAACTGAAGTATCTGGGAATCACATTTGACAAGAGCCTGTCCTTCAAGGATCATGTGGTGACGGTTGTGATAAGATCTCAAAAGGGACTCAACGCACTTAAAACTATGGCTGCAATGGACATAGAGCAGAGAATGCTTTTTAGAATATACCAGCACTTGATCCTCTCAGCGATTGATTATGAACTAGGACTGCTCACTGTCTCAAAGAGTCAGCTGGTGAGATTGGAGCGCATACAGAACGAGGCTATGCGGGTCATTCTGGGATGCACCAGAGACACCCCAGTAGTGTGTATGCAGTACATCTTTGGTTTACCGACTGTTGCTGGTAGGCTCAAGGTGATGCAGGCGAAGGCATACCTCAGAGTAGCTGCTGACACAGATCACCCGTTGCATGAGGCGCTGGACGCAGTTAAGGGCCAGCGACTGATAAGAGGGAAATCATGGATGGCTCAGGCGGAGGATACGATCAGACAGGTGTGCCCCTTGGAGAACATTAGGCGAGGAGAGGAGTGGGTCAGAGTGCCAGCGGAGCAGTCAGACTTGTGCAGAGTTATAATCACATTGAGCCGGGAGTGCAGGGAGTGGCCAGCAGGGGCCACGGAAGTGGAAATACAGCAACTAATTCAGGATAGTGCTGGCTAGGGTGATGTGATTATCTACACAGATGGTTCGGTGTTGAGAGGTAGTAGAAGTGCCTGTGGTTTCTTGGCAAAGGCTAATGGTCGACGTTTGGTGCAGGAGAGCCTGGCATATGATACCAAAACATCTAGCTTAAGAATGGAGGTGGAGGCAGTCCGTGCAGCTTTCCGCTGGATGGAGAATACGACACACACACACACACATTGTGACTGTAACTGACTCAGAAAGCATGCTGAGTAGGGTGAGGACTGGCAAGCTTCATGCCGAGTGGCTTGCTTCGCTTCGGAAGTCACGGGTAGCAAGCATCGTCTGGATATTTTCTCCGGGGTGTGCCGGTTATCAGTTATCAGTTATCAGTTATCAGTTGGGGTATCTTCATTGCACCCCGGACATGTCCATAGGTGCTCAGATCCTCTCCCCCGGCATATGCATCAGCGTCCGGTGGCTAATAGTGCCAGTTCTGTGTTTATTGACGAGGCGCTTTGTTTTCCCGATGTAGGCCTACATCTCGCGTCTGGCTGTGCCGATTCTTACTCCCAAGTCTTTCATCCTGGACAGCGATGTGGAATCACTGACGTCAAAGTCCTCTGTTCTCGCCATATCTTTGAGGACGTTAATAACATCGGCACGATCCATGGGCTGGCCATCTAAAGGTGGTGCAGAGCCAGCCAGTTTATCAGCTCGTTCATTTCCCTCGACTCCCGCATGTCCCGGGACGAAGATGAAGGTGACTTTACGGACAACAGACTTCCGCAGCGACTCAGTCCACTGTCTACGTACAGATCCAGCTTCGACCTTCTGAATCATGCTCATTGAATCACTTAGTACACACACGTTGGTATAATGCTGTGATTCCAGCCATATGAAAGCCTGTGTAACTGCCATCACCTCCATCGTCATGCTGCTCGTGGTCATAGAGTGGGCACCACTGGATTCTTGAACGGTTCGGCCCGCTGAACGGGCTGTAAATGCCCACGCACTTCTCTGCTGCTTTACAACAGATCCATCTGTATAGATGAGCAGTTCGGGGCTATCTGAGTGTTCATAGATGAGCGCGTTAACCTCAGCATTGACAGCGGCAGGGTTCTGCTCTCTGCACCGTCTGTCGAGTGTGATAATGCAGGAGAAAGTGCACTTAAAAGCTGGAGGCACCGGCACCCATTCCTTGCCGGGGTTGATACTGGTAAGACTGCAGACCTGTCTGACGACATCTTCCGCCCGACCCATCCATGATTTGCCCCTCTTTAGCCTGTCACCCTTTTCTCTGAATATAGTGTCATGCAGAGGGTGCTGCTCATCTGCACTTATTTTTAAGTATGCACGAGCTCTCCAGATCTTGATCCTGTGTTCCATTGTCGGGAAGTCAAGGAGGTATCTCATTGCTACACAGCTGGTGTCTCTCGTGCAGCCCAAAATGATGCGCTTGGCTTCGTTTTGTACCTTTTCAAGTCTTCCAATCTGTGTAGGGCTGACAGTGAGGATGGCCAGGGCATACTCGATGCGTGAAAGCACAAGTCCTTGGAACAGAAGTATTAGCAGTCTTTGCTCGATATTGGCAGTCGCCATGACTCTCATTGGAGACAAACCTTTTCGAGCTTTCGTTATGACATAATCGACATGATCTCTGAAGGACAGGCTACGATCAAGACTCACGCCAAGATATGTCATTGACTGGGTTCTACTCAAAATGCTCCCATCCATTCTTACTGCCAGCATGTCTGTTTTCACAATATGGTTGTTTAGGGAGAACCATGTAACCGATGCCTTTGCAGGGTTGACAAGGGCATCGGCATCAGCACACCATGAGGAAATTCGATCTAGTTCGCCCTGCATATCATTGGCAACCACCTGTCTATCTCGACTCTGTCGATACACGAGGATGTGGTGTGCCGGTGTGTTGGGGAATGAACAGGCAGGCAGATTGGCTGGCTCTGCAAAACTTGGTGGAGTATTGATGCATGATAAGGCAGACGTGGTTGCGGCCTTGTGGGAGCACGTGTACACCTCGGAGGAGCAAATGGATCACCATGGTCTGGCACGAATGAGGCAGCGAAGAGTGTCTAGGGGATCTGGCCGATGCTCGACGCTTAGAGGAAAGGCGAAACGCACATATAATCAGAATGCTACTGAAGCTATTGGTGTTGGAACTCTTCGCTGGCTGCTGAGGATGGGGACGGAGCGCTTATGGGAATGCCCCGAATGCTGTGATGTCGGTTCCTAAATCAATCAATCAATCAATCAATTTTAGTGTCTAGTTGGTCGTGCGTCGAATTACACTTGTTCCTGCAGCGAGGCGCCGTCATCATTTGGAGGCGACAGGTTCGATACAGGTCGGTAACTATAGCTTTCAAATGTTATGTTTTCTAGTGAGTCTTCTAGTCTCTATTTCCTTCTTCTCCTTCTGTGAGCGCCAAATAATACTATGTGTGTTTGTTTGTGTAATTGTCATGGTGGCCTCAACGGTTCTCCCCATTGATTTCTTGTGATTAAATGCAACATAGTCGGTAAATACAAAACTTTGACCTGCAATATTTTCAAACACTGCAATCATTAAATATACACCCTGTACATGTGCATAAAGAAGAGTAGAGGGCTAAGTGTCCGTGGGGTTTAATGTACTTGAGCTTGAACTTCTGGTGCCCTGACGGTGTGATAGCGGGATCATTTCCTACATCGGTCAGTCGGGATTCAATGTTCACTTCTCGTTCAAAAAACAATGCTAAATTACTGAACGTAAACATTGCCTAGAAAATCAACATGGGATTGGGGTTGATGGCAACGTCACGCAAAGGGAGAATACAAAAGTGTGCCGGCCAGGATGTGTGCTGTCCCCTTATTGGCTGTCATGATACAGCATTTGTAGACATCCCGTCCATTAAACAAGCACAGATATATTACTGGAAACAAGAGAAAAAAAAACCAAGAAGACGTTAACGACTGAAGAAATCATAACAATGATGGACAAAGAAAACAAAGTTACAATTACAAAAATGAATATTGCAAGTGAAGAAATAATTGATTAATGTTATAATATATAAATATATAATTATATATATATAAATATATACAAAATAAAATTGATTAAACGTGCAGTGCTAGAAAATGTGATTAAATTATGTTCAAGATACAAATAATATGCATGGTAAATTAGAGATTTTATAGGCAGAAAAATAAAAGTAAACACACCATGCTTAAAATCAAAGCCAGGAAACATATTCATGGAAGGCGATCCAAAGCCAGGAAAGGTATTAATGGACTGAGATGCTACGATAAAGAGATGAATGGACACGCAAGAAAAGTATTACTGGTTTGGGATGCTACGATAAAGAGTTGAATGGATACGTAAGAAAGGTATTAATGGAAGGAGATGCTGTGATACAGAGTTGAATGGATACGAAGAGAGTTATATGATGGAGAAAGTGCAGAACTGACAGGAGAAAGAAACTTAGAAGACACACTTATACTAACAGAAGAGGTCACAGATGCTATACAATTTATGAATAATAATATCAATAACATCATCAAGTGCCATGCCAACTGGCGTAGGCCTTCATGACTCTCCACAGATCTCGATCCTTGCTTTTCTTTATCAACTCTGCTGATGATATTCCTCCATGCCACCGTCTCAATCCATCCATCATCATTTCTCTTGGTCTGCCTCTGCCTCTTTTCTCCTCGATCTTTCCAGTTGTCACGATATTCTCCAATGCCTCTCTTCTCATCACATGACCAAAGAAAGCTATTTTTTCTCTTTCTTATTGTTGTATATGATGTTCTAGTTTCATTAGCTTCTTTCAGGCAATCATTGTTAGTTACTTTGGCAGTCCAAGGAATTCTCATCATTCGTCTCAGGAATAACATCTCTGTTGCTTCCAACTTCTTTCTACTTTGTTAATTTACATTCCAAGATTCATTGCCATACAAAAACAGGTTCTATATAGCACTTCAGCACTTTTTCTCTTACATTCAATGTTTTTTTTCCCTTACATCCAATGCTAGTAACTTATTGCATAAGATATTCATCATTTTCTGAAATGCAGCATTTGTTTGTCCTACTCTGCTCTTAATATCTGTTGTGCATATTCCATCTGATGTTATAAACGTCCCTAAGTATTTAAAATTATCCTCTTGGTTAAGAATTTTCCCTTCTAATTCCATTTAACAATTTGGTGTCACCTTTTTCTTTGATATCACTATTGTTACTGGTTTCTTGCTTTCGAGGCGAGTTCTTTCTTGGCACCCTGTTACCACAATGTCCAACAATTGTTCTCTCTTGTTCTTCTTATTATAATTCTGAGTAGAAGCTTAGTGACATGGTTTGTTAGGTTAATTGTACGGAAATATTAGCATTCAATTGCTCCTGGTCTTTTTGGTATAACTATAAACACAGATCGCGTGGTAAATATCCACTGCTGTAAATATATTTCAACGTTTTGATTAATATATCTACTCCTAATTTTTCCAAGTACTTCTAATTCTTCTATTGTGATTCCATCTGACCCATGTGTGTTTCCTTTCTTCATATGTTTGACAGCGTCAACAACTTCTTCTTCTTCTTCTTCTTCTTCTTCTTCTTCTTCTTCTTCTTCTTCTTCTTCTTCTTCTTCTTCTTCTTCTTCTTCTTCTTCTTCTTCTTCTTCTTCTTCTTCTTCTTCTTCTTCTTTTTTTTTTTTTTAACATTCTAAGTTACTTTCTTGGACATTCTAAGTTACTTTCTTCTGTTAATTCTTCCTTTTCTCCATCATACAATTCTTTTATATACTCATTCCACCTCTTCATTATAACACCTTTCTCCAATAATGTCTTTCCTGTTTGTGATTATAAACACCCTGTATTTATTCTTATTTTTCTTCCTGTGAGCTCACTGATTTTTCTGTGCATAGTTGTTGTATCTTTAATATAATTTATTTCAATAACGAAGACACAAACAATAGATTGCACGATTTATTGCCTGGCATATTTCGCTACATCTCGTCAGGTACATACTGCAGAAATCACACAACTTACGTGAATTAATTAGATAAATCCTTCAAACTGAAATATACACATGTTCGCACAGTAATGTCGATTGTCTACCACGGTAATTTTAAACTGACTAACATGTCTTTCTGCTTGCACAAGGACGGCTTACGAAGGTTGATTAGTATAGCTTCAGCAAACTTTAACAATCGACTACTTTGTGTGTTGAACAACATACGGAAGGCACTGTCTCTTTCAACCACGTGACCGCTCTCGAGCACATGTCTCCCGACCGATGAAGCCGAACTGTTCCGGTGTGTCGGCCTGCCTAGGCTACCATCTTCTGTGTGTAGTATCTTGTCCACCCAATTCGGATTGGGTTCCGAAACCCTGCAATGTAACTGTCGCTCAGTTCTGCCTATGTAGATGGCCTCGCATCTACATGTAAATTGGTAAATACAATTTGATTTGGCGTACAAAGCTACAGGTTCTTTTACTGCTGAAACAGGGATCGGTGTGTTTCTGTACCCGATGACTAGAGTTGCAGCACAGAATGTTCGCTCGACTACTGTGGTGAGCCGGCCCCGCAGACGTTGCATTACGTCATCTCCTCGGAAGGTTAGCTGGATGAATACCTTGAGTTTAGGGACTGTAGTTACTTCTGATTTCGGTTTGGGCTGTTGGCAGTGGCGCTTTATAAATCCTGTGGAGTACCCATTCAGGTTTAAGGCATTCTTCAGAGTTTCAAATTCCTCTGTCAGTGTGTCCTGGGTGCATATCTTCCTAGCACGGTCAAACAGGGTCCGTACTAAGCCCCGTTTGTACTGGACAGGTGCGAAGCTCTGAAAATTTAAGTATTGGCCAGTCCATGTTTCTTTGCGGTACACCGATCTTTGAATTGTGCCGTCTGCTCTACGTCTCATTAGGATATCTAGAAACGGCAACGCTTCGTTGTGTTCGTGTTCCATAGATAAAGAGATGTTTATATGTGTCTCGTTCATTGTGGCCTGGAACAACGTTGCTTGTAGCTCGTCTGTGGTGATAATTAGTATATCGTCCACGTAACGACGGTATAAGGCCAAGTTATTGATTTCTGAGGATCTCTTAACTTCTAAGTGTGCCATGAAGATGTCCGCTAGAATAGGTCCAAGTTGGCTCCCCATGGCCACTCCGTCAATTTGGCGATATGACTTGTTTAGAAAGTTGAATTGTATGTTGGCAGTACATAATTTTAATAGCCTCTCTAGAATAGCTGATTGTATGCCTAGTTTTAGTTGTTTGTCTCTAATTCGTTCGCTTATTATATTCATGGTCTCATCTAATGGAACGTTGGTGAATAAAGAGGAAATATCCATGCATGCCATGTGTTTGTTGTTTATGTCCATAGTATCCAATAATTCCACCAGTTCGAATGTATCTCTGAGTGTTCTTGGATCGAAGGACTGTCGTACTGGCTTTAAAATTTCAGCTAGCCATCTCGCCATTCGGTGTTGTGCAGAGTTAACCATGGAAAGGATCGGTCTTAGTGGAATGCCGGGCTTGTGAAGCTTAGGTAGACCGTACTTCTGAGGTGTTTGGGAACCACGCGGTGTGAGCGTTTTTGCAGTGGCCTCACTGATGAGTCCCGCATTCACAAGTGACTGGATTTCTTTCCTCATTTTTGCATCCAGGTCCTCCGACTTGTTGACTATTTGCTCTACTCTGAATTTAGATGCATCTGATAATATTTCATCAATTTTTCTCTGGTAGTCTGATATGTCCATCAGTACTGCACCACTCCCTTTGTCAGGTTTCAATATTACGAAGGTTTTGTTGGCCTTTAACGCTTTTAAGGCAGTAAGGTGTTCGTTGGTCAGCGGACATGTCTGTTTAGAGGGGGTTGTGCGGTACTGGTGTTCTAAATCTACCAGTTTGGTCTTCAGCCACCCGACTGACTCAGCAGGAGTAGGTGATAACTTGGAGACTTGAACAAACAACATTTCAAATTGTGCTTGCAACTCAACACGGTTAATGTGTTTGGGCTTTATGCAGAATTTTAATCCGTATGCAAGGGCCTCCGTTTCAATGTTGTTGAGTACGTACGACGATAAGTTCCCCACATACTTCTCTGGGTTGTCTAGTACTGACGTTATTACCTTTTCAGTGCTCAGTGATTTGTTGAGGCGAGCCTTCTCTGCGATTTTCACCTTCTACACTGTTTCTGTACAGAATTTGGTGAACTTCAAGTAGCCATACAAGCTAAATTCTTTGGTGACGTAGTAGGCAGAACTGTGTGTGCGCTTGAGGTTGGCCAGCTTAGACTGGGTTTCTTCTATCTGGTTTTTTGTCAGTCTTCTCAGGTTTTTTCTTGTTGGACATATTTTGTCCGCCCTGAGAGATCTGAAATACCGGTGAGGGAATATTTCCGTCTTTAGGCATTCCTCGAGAAATTGATGCATGACGGGGCAGACGTGGTTGCGGCCTTGTGGGAGCACGTGAACACCACGGAGGAGCAAATGGATCACCATAGTCTGGTAAGAATGAGACAGCGAGGTGTGACGAGGGGATCTGGCCGACGCTCGACGCTCAGAGGAAAGGCGAGACGGACATATAATCAGATTGTTACTGGAACTATTAGTGTTGGAACTCTTCGCTGGCTGCTGAGGATGGGGGACGGAGCGCTTATGGGAATGTCCCGAATGCTGTGATGTCGGTTCCTAAATCAATCAATCAATCAATCTCATTCGACACTCCTGTACCGATATTTTACACTTCAGCTTGAGTAATCCATCCAATCGCTTCACAGTTGGTAATGGGAGGTGACGTTTCAGAAATTTAAAACAATGTTTTCCCGTGATGATTTTGAATAACGAAGACACAAACAATAGATTGCACGATTTATTGCCTGGCATATTTCGCTGCATCTCGTCAGGTACATACTACAGAAATCACACAACTTACGTGAATTAATTAGATAAATCCTTCAAACTGAAATATACACATGTTCGCACAGTAATGTCGATTGTCTACCACGATAATTTTAAACTGACTAACATGTCTTTCTGCTTGCACAAGGACGGCTTACGAAGGTTGATTATTATAGCTTCAGCAAACTTTAACAGTCGACTACTTTGTGTGTTGAACAACACACGGAAGGCACTGTCTCTTTCAACCACGTGACCGCTCTCGAGCACATGTCTCCCGACCGATGAAGCCGGACTGTTCCGGTGTGTCGGCCTGCCTAGGCTACCATCTTCTGTGTGTAGTATCTTGTCCACCCAATTCGGATTGGGTTCCGAAACCCTGCAATGTAACTGTCGCTCAGTTCTGCCTATGTAGATGGCCTCGCATCTACATGTAAATTGGTAAATACAATTTGATTTGGCGTACAAAGCTGCAGGTTCTTTTACTGCTGGGACAGGGATCGGTGTGTTTCTGTACCTGATGACTAGAGTTGCAGCACAGAATGTTCGCTCGACTGCTGTGGTGAGCCGGTACTGCAGACGTTGCATTACGTCATCTCCTCGGAAGGTTAGCTGGATGAATACCTTGAGTTTAGGGACTGTAGTTACTTCTGATTTCGGTTTGGGCTGTTGGCAGTGTGCCATGAAGATGTCCGCTAGAATAGGTCCAAGTGGGCTAACTATTGCCACTCCGTCAATTTGGCGATATGACTTGTTTAGAAAGTTGAAAGAATTACTGTACGAACATGTGTATATTTCAGTTTGAAGTATTTATCTAATTAATTCACGTAAGTTGTGTGATTTCTGAAGTATGTACCTGACGAGATGCAGCGAAATATGCCAGGCAATAAATCGTGCAATCTATTGTTTGTGTCTTCGTTATTCAAATTTATCACGGGAAAACATTGTTTAGAATTTATTTAAATTTTCTTGCACTATTCGTTTAACTAACTTTCTTGTGCCTTCACACATTTAGCTCTTCTTTCTTTATTTATCTTAGCCTATTCTTGTTTGCAATTTTTACTGTGTTTTCTTTTGTCCATCAACCTTAAGATATCTTCAATCACCCATGTTTTATTAGCTTTTTGGTTTATTTCGGTAATATTTCTTTGCTAGTTTGATGAATGGAGCCCCTTAACATTTCCCATTGTTCGTTTATATTCTGTATATTAGCTATTGCATTGTACCTCTTTTTCACAGTCACTCTGTATTGATCTTGAATTTCTGTATCTACATTCAAAACCTCTGTATTAAGTCTTATGTTTTTAACCACTTCCTCTCTCTCTCTCTCTCTCTCTCTCTCTCTCTCTCTCTCTCTCTCTCTCTCTCTCTCTCTCTCTCTCTCTCTCTCTCTCTCTCTTCAGTCTTACTTTTCTGTGTCCTCATAGTGATACATGATCACTATTACTATTACATTCAGCATCAGGCATTGCCTTTACATTAATTAACGCATTTCTAAATCGTTTATTAATAAAAATGTAGTCAATTTAGTTGAGTATTTTCTTATCAGGGTTTTTCTGTGTGTACAGTCGTCTTTTATGTTGTTTAAACCAGGTGTTTCCAATTATCATATCATTGATAGTTGCCCATTCTATTAATTTCTGTCCTCTTTCATTTTTGGACCTAAACCCTAATTCCTCACAACATCCTCTATTTTCCCCTTTCCTGCTTTTGCATTCAAATCTCCTAGTATTAATTTTATTTCTTGTGGTCTAATTTGAGACATTGCCATTTCTACTTCATCGTAGACGTGTTGTATTTCTTCATCACTACTGCTTGTTGTTGGTGTGTATACTTGTATAATATTTATATCTATTGGTTTGCCTTCGATGTGTCTTTGATGTGACCTAACTCCCCACTGCATCCTATATTTTTTCCTTTCCTACTTTTGCATTAAAATCTCATAATATTATTTTTATTTCTTGTGATCTAATTTGAGACATCGCCATTTCTACGTTATCGTACAAGTGTTGTATTTCTTCATCACTACTGCTTGTTGTTGGTGCATGTATTTGTATAATATTTATATCTGTTGGGTTGCCTTTGATTTTGACCATTCTAGACCATAATAACTGTCTCTGATATACACCAGTAACAATTAAATGACTTGGCATTTTTAAATCAAATATTAGTTCTACTCCTTTTTCGTGTGTATCCCCTCCAGAATAAATTAATGTGTGTTTGTCGGTTATAATTTCCCCCTCTGCCCTCCATCTCATCTCACTTATGCCTAGGATATTCATTCCATGCCTTCCATTTCACTTATAGCACTGCTCAACTTTCCAAGATCATTTAACGTCCTAACATTCCACGTACCTATTTTTAATTTATTTTAGTTATGATTTTGCCATCAGTAGCGGGGGATAACGGTCTGGTGTCACCTGTGGCTTATGACTATCCCTACCGGACGAGGATGTCCTAAGACAGCCATTAACGTCGTTCACTGCCTCTGAAATGTGTTTTGTCATGAAGTCTTGGAAAGATAATATGGTGGTTTCCCCTTGACTTCCACGTCCACATGGGGGTCTGTTACCTCAGATTTTGACAGCCATATCCGACTGTCAGGACAAGTGAGTGTCCTGCTCTGCTCAGCTGCAGAGTTTTCCACTTATCCCAATGGATACTCGGTCCCCAGGGCTGCGTTAGCCACATCATGGTGTGTTTCCCATCCTCTACCACTAAGAGGTGAGGTTGGGGTTTTCCCTTCATAGAGATATGGTCTGAGATGAACAAAACTCTCCAGCACTTTTAGAGGATTATGAATAAAGAAAGGGGGAAAAAAACAGCTAGGCCAGATGAAATTTCGGCAGATGAAATTAGAAGTACTGGGAGAAACAACAGTGGATACATACCAAGTGTTATGCTAAAACGTGTATTTATGGATGTATCCAAGAGACCACCAACAATTTAAGACGGAGAATTTCCTTCAATCAATCTCATAAATCACGTCACCAAACGTCTACTCAGAATTATAAAGAGAAGAACAAGAAGGAAAATAACTGGAAATTAGTGAAGAGTAATATGGATACGAAATATACTATATACATATTCCCAAGACTAATAGAGAGATCATCAGAGACACAGAAAGACGTATATGTTTGCTTTATAGATTACATCAAATAAATGTGATAAAGCGAAGAATGTTGAAATGATCAAAATGTTGGATGACATTAAAATAAATTGGAAAGATCCCAAAATAATGTTTTTTTTTATTTAACTGTCGTTAATTGCATATGTATGTTGCCTAATTTTTCATAATTTGTCACTATCACACATTGAGGCACATAGGCCCTCAAGCAACCGCGCACAGCCGTCCTATCCCTTTCTATCCCCAGAAGCCCCTTCCATGACCCCCCCCCCCCCATATAGTTAATCACTGTCTTTAATGCTCTCCTCCGTGTTTTCTTTCTTTCTTTCTTTCTTTTGTTTGTTTGTTTGTTTGTTTGTTTGTTTGTTTAGATCTCTCACTATTGCGTTCTCATTGTGGGCTCCAGATAAGGGCGTGTCCAGTTGTACTATCCGCGGGTTTTCCCAGGATATGTGATATCCATCCTAAGTATTTTCCACAACTCTTTGGTAATTGGAATGTGTTTGGTTCTCTCCATGAGCTCCGCATTGGTGTTTCTGGCATACCGATGTAGTCCCAATCTTCTACACAGGCAGTGGTTAATGAATGTTTGTAGTTTATTAGTAATTTGTTTTAGTTGTTATTTGTTTTACTGATTATGTTACTGTAGCACCAATGTAACATTGGATTGAAATGTTTTAAATGGGGTGCTAAGTTTAACTTCCTTTTACTCCACAAATCTCCTACTGATTTGAAAGCTTCTCTTGCCTTTTGAATTCCTATTCTGATATGTCCACATGTTCCCCCAGTATTGTCCACGTTGCTACCCATATAGGTGTATGATTCCACCCCCGGAAGTGATGTTTCACCAAGGGAGATTGGGTTATTGTTTGCTTAATCTCATTGTCTGTGTCTTTCCTTTATTAAATTTTAGACCTAATTCTTATGATCTCTCATCAAGTGTGGTTAGTTTACCTTGCATCTGATTACGTGTGTGTGACGGGAGTGCAATGTCGTCTACGAAGTCTGAATCATCGAGATTCTTAGGTAGAGTCCACTGAATTACATTTCTGGGTGTAGTTATTGTTGTCTCCATAATCCAGTATATAGTCTGTCCCCCGTGTGGATAATGAAGACAAGGGAAAATCACCACATTATCTTCCCTAGTCAGTAAGAATAATAAGGGTGACAAAAAGTATAACTGTTGCACTGCAGTTTTGATGTCAAATGAATCTGTTTATTTTCCCTTACAGGGAACTCTACATTTTATATCTTCATATGTCGCCTTTATTAAATTAGTGATTGTCTGTGAGATATCATAGTGCTGCACCAGTATCCATCAGGATTCCCTAATACTGCTGTCAAAGTCATTTTCGTAATCATAAATACAATACAGAGTGGTGAGTGCAATTCAATATTGTTTTTAAAAATTATTATGATGCATTATATGACTATCTGTTCAGTGTAGGATCTGTTTGGTCGAAAGCCTGCCTGTTCATCCCATAGTTGTTGGTCGGTGGTGGGGATCAATGTCTCCACAAAGACCCTGCTTAATATTTTTCCAAGAACTGATAGTAACATTAGTCCCCTTCATTCACTTCTGCGGGTCCCCTTTTTTGAGTAACTTCACCTCATACCCTTCTTTACAATCTGCAGACATTCCTTAGGTGTTCAGGCTGTTAAATAATTTGTGCAGCAGGGGCCAGTACTAGTAATCGTGATGACGGAGTTAATCCTGACTGTGTTACCAAGGAAACCCCCTGTGTCAGGCTAAAAAGGAGGAATAGGAACGTGGAATGTGAGAAGTCAGTATGGGGGAAAGCTTAAAGTAGTATGTGATGAGATTGAGAGGTTAAATATTCAAACTGTATGAGTTAGTGAACATCGCTGGAGAGGTAAGGGACATTTTACAAATAAAAATGGAAGTCTTTTCATATATTCTGGTAGAGACGTCGGAGGCCAGAGCGGAGTTGCATTGTGTTTAGATAAAACAACTGCAAAAACTTTAATGGGATATAACCCAGTTAGCGACAGAATCCTCACTATCAGACTTAAAGCACGTCCAAAAAACACAACTCTCATACAGATATATGCATCGATTTCAACAGCAGAGGAGAACGAAATTGAAGATTTTTACAGCACACTGCAAGAAACATTAAATAAGATTGGTCATAATGAAATAAAAATAATAATGGGAGATTTTAATGCTAAAGTGGGTACAAGAAGAGCTGAAAATGAGAAGCACGTTTTAGGACAATTTGGATTGGGAAATAGAAATGATGCAGGTGACAAATTAACACTTTTTAAACAACACACATGAAGACTCTTCACTTGGAAGTCCCCTGACAGTATTACCAAAATTCAGATAGATTATATTTTAATGCAAAGAAGATGGAGATCAAGCATCCATCCATCCATCATGTGCCATGCCGGTAGGCGTGGGCGGTCATGTTCTGCCATCTCACTCGATCACCAGAGTCGTGGATCAGCTCCGTGTTTCTGTCCCGACCATGCCACAAGGCCAAGCCATCCAGGTACTTGCCTCTAGGTCTTCCCCTCGGTCTGTTCCCCTCGATCTTACCAGTTGTCACCAAGTTCTCCAAATCATTTCTTCTCATAACATGCCCAAAAAATTGCTACTGTCTACGTCTAATGTCTCTAATAAATTTACGATCTTCATTTGTTTCTTGAAGGACTTGTTCATTGGTCTTTCTGGCTGTCCATGGTATTCTTTGCATTTTCCTCAGAAACCACATTTCTACAGCCATCAGATGTTTGTCAGCCTGACTGCTCATTGTCCAAGCTTCACATCCATATAAAAGTACAGCTCAACACTCTTTTTCTCGTTTCAATTGACATCTTTTTATTGGTCAGTATGTTTTTCATCTTGCTAAAGGTTACTTTTGCCATGGCGATTCTTGTTCTAATCTCTTCAAGGCATCTCCCATCAGATGTTATTACTGTTCCGAGATAACTGTACCTATTCACTTGTTGAAGAATATTCCCATTTACTTGTATATTACATTGTGGTATTTCGTTCTTCCTAGTGACGACCATAATCTGTGTCTTTTTACAATTTAATTCTAACCCTAGTTGTTCACTGTATCGATGAGTCCACACAACATGATTTTCTTGGCATCTGTAAAGAAGGTAGTTTGCCATTGCTTTCCTTCCTAGCAGTGACCATACTGGTCAGTGGCCGTAGCCATTGTCTCCTAAAAAAAGAGATCCTCTGCCTACCGTAGTGAAGGTGGAGACCATAACCTATAATTATCTGTCGGCTGCTCTCCATCTTCATCCACCACCTGCACCCATGGCTTCACGTTACCCTGATCGGGGGGCTAAACGGGAACTCCACCTTGCCCAAGGGTGTCCCGTAGGCTAGCGGAGGGAAGGAATCGCCTTACTTCTACTTTGATAGGGGATACCCCTACCCCGCTTCTCCAAGATCTCTAGATCAAGCATAACATCTGCAAACACACTACGAAGTGCAGACTGTGATACAGATCATCAGTTATTAGAAGCTGATCTGAAATTAAAACTCAAAAAGCTTACCCTAGGACCAAAGCCACTTCGTTTTGATCTCATAAAAATACCAGATGCATACAGCGTAGAAGTTAGGAGTCGTTTTGGTGTCTTGATGTCAGTACAAAAGGAAATTACACTTGACGAACTGACAGTACAAGCTAGAAATATCTTGGGTTACTTTGGATTACTTGTAAGTCCATTAGTGTGGCAACTACATTGTAGCTACTAATTATATTGCAAATGATGAAATCTTGCTTTTATTAGTTAAGTTACAATTGTGATGTAATGTTTACTACTATCGGGTATAACCTGGTGAAGCCAAGTTAGATTAGTCAGTTGTTACTGTGACTAGTGCTTAGTGATTCTGTGGTTAGGCTGATGTAGGTGGAATTCAGACAGTGTTGAGGCAAGAGCAAGTGTGATTCGTCGATCAAACAGAGCATGTAGTTCTAGACGGTAGGAGTTGCTGCAACTATTTTGTGCTTGATAAATAGTGGTGGTGTCATTCCTGGGAAGTGTTTAGATGCTGTAAGTAGTGATCATGTGCTATGATGATATATATAGTGTAATTTGTGATATATATATATATATATATATATATATATATATATATATATATATATATATATATATATATATTGTAATGAAGTGCGTTATATAACTGAGCGTCTTGTCGACGTCCGATGCGGACCGACGCGAGACACCTGTGCGCTATCGTCGCGATTGTTGGGAAACCGGTCGAGGATCTACTTTACACTGTCCTCTGCCTTTTTCTTTATGATCATGAGTACAGGAGTGCTTGTGTGATTAATGGAAGAGAATGTTATGGCTGTTGAATGAGACTCGGAGATGTGTGGGATATAGGATGCGAGGCAACTATAATACGTATATAACTGCACACCAGGCCAGTTGTGATTTTCGGTCACCACCCAAGGCTAATCCGCTTGGGGGATCAGAACAGGCCAGTACACCTTAAACATGTGGTGCGGCAGAACATGTTTAGAAAAAAGAACTTCTCGCCTCTATCATCAGAGGTGGCTCAAGAAGGATTTCGCTATTAGGTGGGAAGGCATCCCACTAGCGAAATGGATTGATTACTTGTACATTGGTTTGGTTTATCGTTGATTAATTAATTTAGGAGTCATTAATTGATAACAATATATATCTGTCCAATTATGGGGAGTGGTCCAGAGACCACCTCTTCCAGAGGTTTAGTTTTCTATTAGTGTAAATAGAAATAGTACAGTTCTTCACACAACCACCAAAGACAAGAGTAAGGTAGGAATATGAAACTACAGTAACGTCGGACTCGAACCTTTCGGAATTGCATCTCCCGACAGGCTGATCCATGTGCCATCTGACATTGGATGTCTAAACATGCTTCCACTAGGTCTAGGGATGATTCCCTAATTAGGCATGGCCTAATTCGTTATGCTGAAGGTAATTTTAAAGTGGATGATAGCATGTGATCCGTGGTGTTGGGACCGAATGCTCTCACCCCCTACTCTTTCCTTTCAGGTATCGCCTGTTTTGTGCAGGAATTCTAAACTGAAGCGGTGTTGTATAGAAATTCTACAACGAACCTGTGTGGTATATGAATTCTACCATGAACCTGTATGGGAGATGAATTTTACAATGAAGGTGTGGTATATGAATGCTACAGTGAACCTGTGTTGTGATATGAATTCTTCAATGAAGCTGAGATTCCAATGGGAGAATTTGAGAATTTTCTCACTCCAGAGGACAACCCAAGGTGGGGTAAGGTCATAGCTCTGGGAGTACATTATTGTTGAACGACACCGAACCTTATACAATATACCACTAGAAAGATTTATGATTTCCACAGTGATACGTCCTCATCAGAGCATACAGACACTCACACTGTTATTATGCTATACCATTGTTCTGAACCAGACTCAGATGGAGTCCAGTCAATCCTGAGTTCCAGTCATATCTGTAGTTAGTCGTCTACCAGAAAGTAGAAGCTCACACGAGACACATATCAGACTTTATGCTATGCTTTATCCTGAGTGATCTCTTACAGTCATGTTGTGGATAATCTACGTCACCCAACCAGGGGTGAAGCATCACTTGACCATTTTGAATGGATGTTGCAGGACTTTATTTTCAGCTATTGTCCAGGTGCATCAGGGGATACCTTATGGTAGAGGGTCTCCCATCCAGACTGTAGGCAGAGCAGTCATAGAGACAATAGGTATTGACAATTCTCGCAGTTGTGAAGGTGTGCTCTTAGTCCAGTCATCGGAGGTCCTTGTGGCTAAATCCCATTATATGATCACCGGTTGCTTGCGGCAGAAAAGTCCACAAGTGTTCCAGACTGCAGTGCTGGGACAGAGTCGTGTGAGTCTATTGGACCGACTCGACTGAAACTACCCCGCAAATCTTCTGCTACACCTCATGATGACCCCGGAATCATCTCTGACTCTGTCTCTAACCTTTTCTCTATATTGTATATAGATCTTCTCCTATAAGGACGTTGCTTTCAGACCTGTGTCTATAGTGCACATTAAATTGTTGAATTGTTGACATGTCTCCTTCGGAAGACCCGGGTTCGATCCCTCGGTAAGGTGTGGGAATTTTTTCTGTCATTGGGGGAAAAAAGAAAATCCTAACCTGCACAGTTCGCGGCGACTGCATTAGCCAGGCGGCCTTAAATTCTCAGGCTCAAAGACCCCTCTGCCATACACCACAAGGTACTTTTTTGGCAGTAAATGACAGTTAACATGTCGTCTCTGCAGTTATTAGGTGTGATCTTGGACGAGGCCTGAGATTTTAAAGTTCCAAGGTGCAGATAGTAGAGGTTTAGGATCTGGGAGGGGCCTGTAGACTAATAACACTTGTCACCTTGCAGAGGGGGTCAATAATAGTAGTATCAGTGTATCTACCTGTCCAACCCCTGAGGTTAGTATACACTTGAGTGACTGAGATACCTCGGGGCTTGTGCTCATTCACAACAACTGGAGCCATCCTGTTACAACAAGAAAGGACAACAACATATATATACAAGATTGTTGTATTAAAATGGAGCAATATCATAAGAATGTAAGAGATTACGAAATGTTAAAAGAAATGAAGTTATTGAAAAGAAATGTTCAATCTCAATTAAATGTTATATGTGACAAGTTAGGAACTACCTTAACAGAATCTAGACAAATTCTAGAAAAATGGCAGGAATACTGCAGTGGAATGTATGATATGAATGACTGTGAGGATATGATTGATATGCATGAATCAATGACAGCAGAGACAGAACCTGAACCCTCATTAGATGAAATCGCATGGGCAATAAAGAACCTGAAGAATGGTAAATCACCAGGATGTGATGAGATACCAGCTGAACTAATTAAAGCGGGAGGAGAAGAAAGCATACATATCTATTACGCATTATGTAAAAAGATATGGGCATATGGTATATGGCCAAAAGATTGGAAGAAAACTATCTTCATTCAAATTCAAAACAGGGCAACCTGAAATTATGCACCAACTATAGAACTGTTGCCCTGATCTGTCATGCAAGTAAAATTCTACTAAAAATCATAATGGGAAGACTTCGTAAGAAAATGGAAGAAGAGATTAACGTATTTCAAGCAAGGAAGAGGATTAAGAGATCACATACTCAACATGCTTTTAATAATAGAGAAGTGCAGAGAATTTAATTTAAACCTATTCTCATGTTTTGTGGATTATTCAAAAGCATTTGACTGTGTACAACATTATAAACTGTGGGAAATAATGAGGTATATGAGCTTTTCATCACATAAAAATTCTCTATCTAGACCACATGTGTTAAACTCAAGATCCGTGGGCCACATCCGGCCCGCCGTACAATCATATCAGGCACGAGAGGTCTCAACCGACGTACACATATATTCGCCCAAGAGAGAATTTTAGGCAACAATATTTTTGTTTTATGGTCACGATATAAAGTGCAAATCAAATTCCCTAATTCGCAGCATTCCGAATGATAGGCTGCATGAGAGCGTTCGCTCTTCGATCAGAATAAGCGAAAATAAAAGTTGTGTAATGAGGTATTGTTCGTCGTTATAGTTACCTAGCAACGTTCAGATGCTCGTTTTGTATGGACGCATAAAAAAATGAAAGTAGTGTAATGCCTGGATATTACATCACCTTTTCCCACTACGGCTAACCTGATATCAGTCAAGTGTCTGTCGGTAGACGCACAATCTTTTAAAATCAAAGCTAGCCTTTAAAATGGCCAAGAGAAAAATTGATTCTGAAAACAGAGCCTTTCAAAGCCGCTGGGAGGCTGAATATATGTTTACTAATATTGGCGGTAAATCTGTGTCTAATTTGTGGAGATAAATAATGTGGCTGTGACCTGTCTCACTTTTCTTGTTGCCAAGAAATGTTAAACCAAGTCAACACTATGGTGTTTCCCAATGCACAATTTGCTGAAAAACTTAACTTACTTCGCGCCTAGTTCGCACGGCGCTTTAGTGACTTTGAAGCACAGAAACGTAATTTCGAGCTGTTTCGTAATCTATTTGTCGTAGATGTGGAAATTGTACCTGTAAATTTGTAGATTGAGTTAAAAGAGCTGCAGTATAATGGGATACTAAAGGCAAAGTACGACACTGCGGGGCCTGCACAGTTCACTCGTTTCATTCCTGAAGAGATGCCCGCAAGTTAGCGAGGCAGGGTTTTGAGAATGTAACCGCATCGTGCAGCCAGGGTCGTGGTTTGAGCGGGCAAAAGAGCAAAATTTGTACGACCGTTCGACAAAGTCTCAATAAGCGCCCTCTCTCTCTCTCTCTCTCTCTCTCTCTCTCTCTCTCTCTCTCTCTCTCTCTCTCTCTCTCTCTCTCTCTCTCGATGAGTAGTGGGCCTGCAGTCAGTAAGCTGGTATAGCTTTTTTTCGGTCAGTCCTGCAGGCGTAGATTGAAAGCTCGTCGGTAGGCGTCCAGTGGTTTTGCATGTATCACCTTGCACCGGGAGGGCGCGCTTTAGCAATGCTACTCTTGGCTTGCGTGTGCGTGAACGTCTGTCCTGTCAGTGGCCAGATGCATTGCGAGCTGATGAGGCTCAGCCGTAAATCGGGAGATTTGTTCGCAACTTAGACGAGCAATATCTACTGTGGGCAGTTTATCGCTAGCCGCATGTGTATGTGGTCTGTATTGGCGGTCAGTCCGTCTCGGCGATGGACATCTGGTTGATCCTATCAGTAATCATACGCTCATTTGCTTGTCGGTACCCTTGTCTTAAAACTGAAAATTAAAGGAATTGACGGAAGGGCCTTTTGCACAAGGCTCTAGGCTACCAGTTGTTTTTGAGAGCCAATATATACAGGGATAACTGGCCGTGGCAGCGTAACGTCCACTGCATCTGCGTCCGTCTCCAGTCGTCTTGCCATGCTCGCCACTGGAACCAGATGGACGCGGACGAGGGAGTGAGGTCGAAGGATTTGCGCAACCACTTCCTCACTATAATCCAATCTAAAGCGCAAGTCATTCGTTCTTCATCAGAAGATGCAATGAATGAATGGTCCTCGTCATTCATGATGGACGAACATCACATGCGATCGTCTCACTGATAAACACTTGCAGTCCATCATGAGAATCTCAATGATACAAAACATTACTCCCAACATAAATGAACTTGTAGTCAAGAAAAGATGCCAAACATCGTGCTCTGACAAATTGACATAAGAGTGAAAATGTGTTTACCAGTGATGTTTTATTATTAAAACTTTATTCTGTTTTAATTTATATTAATGTTTAAAAAAGGTTTCATTTTCGGTTTATTGAATGTTTATCCTGTCTGGCCTGCAATCTTACGTGTTATTTGAGTTTTGGTCCGCTGAGCGATTGAGTTTGACATCCATGATCTAGACCAACAAGCAGCGGTTAGAATAGATGGCGAGACACCAGATTGGTTTGACATCAAGCAAGGAGTCCGTCAGGGTTATGTGCTGTCACCCTATTTGTTTAACCCGTACGCTGAAAATATGAAAAATGTCAGAAATGATATAACCAGGGAGAATATGATGCCCTAAGATTTTTTTTTTTTAAAAGAGCTCCATGTACAAGTTAGAAATCCACAGCAATTGGAAATCACAAAGAATGGAATTAAATTGAATTGAACTTTATTTTAAAAGGGTTACAAATTGGGCACGAAGACCCGTCTTACATTCGGCCCTTCCAATCACTCATCTTTCGTTCATCAACAGTGCATGATACATTCACGTAGGAAAAAAACAACAACATTTTCAAATGAATGTTGTAAGCATAAACAATGTATATTCTCATGTTAAGTGGCACATCCCCCATCTAACACAGACATCCCGCACCAACACACACACACACACACACACACACACACACACACCTCACTCACAAACACATAACCCACAAATATCCACACCCCACCCACCACACATCCCTCGACCCACTCACACATCCACTCACCAACACAGGCATCTCGTACCCACCCACACAAACATCCCTCACACACATCCCCACCCACACATAACTCCCCACTCACACATACCCCAACCTACACAAACTCGCCCACACACACATGCTCCACCCACCCATCCACACACACATACCCTTCCAACACACACATCCCGCATCCACTCACACATCATCCACCCATACCCACACAAGTTCCCATCCACACACAATCTCCACACACACACATTTTCCCACCAACCCACACATTTCACATCCATCCACACACCCCACCAATCACACATACATGCCCACCCACATCACACCCTCCACCAACACACATCTCCCACGCATACACACATCCCCCACACATGCCCCAACACACCCACCCATATACACATCCCCCACCTACCAACACCCACACATCCCTCAACTGCCAACACCCACACATACCACTGCTCACCAACACCAGCACCCACACAAACACACCAACCCAAACACACATCCCCCTTCCACACATCGATCACCCACCCACATATTCCCCACCCACACATGGCCCATCCATACACATATTCCTCCACCCTCCCATAAACCTCCCCATCCACGCTCTCACACATCCCCCACCACACACACACACATACCCACCCGCACATATCTCCCCACCCATCCAGACACACATATCCCCACACACACACATCCCACAATCCTCCACTCATACACACTTCTCCCATACTCCCACACACATCTCCCATCCACACACACACACATCTCTCACCCCATACACACCTCCCCCATCCATATATACATCAGCAACACCCATCCCCCAACCAATACACACATCTCCCACACACCCCCTACACACATCCCCACACACCTATCCACATACTCTCACCCACACATCCACTCATACACACATCCATCACCCACATACCCTCATCAACCCACACATATCCCCACCCAGACACATCCCTCATCCACACACATATTCCCCCACAACCCACACAACTTTCCACCCACCCCCACGAATCTATTACCCACAGACAAATCCCCCACCCACACATATCTCCCCACTCACTAACCCCTACCCACAAACTCATCTCATAAGCAGTGCACACATTTTTGTCAGTGCATGGTAGAAAATCAAGTGGCAGTAAAAATGATAATATGAATGATGAGTATACAGGAAAAAAAAAACATGGAATAGCACGTCACACGACATCCATGTGCTTAAACTCTCTATATCTTTCTTTCTTTTCTTTTTTTTTGTTTCTTTCACACACACAAACTCTCTCGTTGTCTCATCTCCACACCCACACACACATCTTTCACCCAAAAACACTCACCCATCCACATATTTTACACCACCCATCGACACACACCCAACCACCCAGCCAAACACACACCTCCCACCCACGCACACAACGCCACCCACATATACACCCCACAAACATCCCCAACCCACACACATCTTCCCACCCACAGACATGCCTCACCCATACACTCATCCCCCCACACACATTCATCGACTCATTTACTTATCCCTAAACCACTCACACCTACACACCCCACCCACCCATGAACACATACATCTCCCTTCTACCTACCCACACTCACACACCCCAACCTACCCACTGGCACATCCCACACCCAATCACACCACCCCCACCCACCCATACAAACCTCACCCACACATCTCACCCACACAATATCTCCCCATCCATCTTCCACCCACCCACGCATCCCCATCTACAAACACCCTCACCACTCACACATACATTCCTCATCCACCCAAATACCCACATAAATATTCCCCATCAACACAACTCCCTCACAACCAACACCCACACACTTTCAGCCATCCACCTAAATATCCCCCACCCGCACACATTCCTCACCCACACACACACATCCCCCACCCTCCAAACATCCCCGATCCACCCATACACAACCCCTCCAAACATACACCCCCACACAAACATCTCCCACATACACACTCACACAAATCCTCACATTTAGACACTTACATGATGCCTCACATAATAATTGAAACTTGTATGAACAAACTCCCACACTTTATACACACATACACTGACGATTGCCGTGAGGTATTCTAGCAAAAAATTGTAAAAAATGTGAGAAAAATTGTACATATACATTGTGTGACGTAAAATTAGTGATGCAATTCAACTCTCTCTTTTTTTTCCTACACATACTCTCTCTCTATCTCTCTCTCTCTCTCTCTCTCTCTCTCTCTCTCTCTCTCTCTCTCTCTCTCTCTCTCTCTCTCTCTCTCTCTCTCTCACTCACTTTACAGTAATGTGCATGTGTTCGTATTATACATGATTATATCAAGTGGCATACAAAGTGATAATATGAAAGATGAGAATACACAAAACAATATGGAATCAAGTGACATTCAAACTGATAATATGAAAGATGAGAATCATATAAAATGTGGAATAGCATGTTATATGACATGCGTACGCTCTACTCTCTCTCTCTCTCCCTTCTTGCACACACACACACACACACACAAACACACACACACACACACACACACACACACACTCATACACATGTGCACCCACATGCAAACATATTCACTCCCCGTCAACCCACACATCCACCACCCACTCCATCTCCCGCCACCCACCATACATCTCGCACCCATTAACACATACATCCCCACCCAAGCATCTCTCCCCACCCACATATACACCACCCATCCCCCAACCCACACACACACACACTCACCCACCTACACATTCCCCTCCGACGCACACAACCCAATAACCTATCTCCCAACCACGAATTCCTCAACTACAACACCCCACCCACACATATTCCCAATCCACTCCCCACACATATTCCCAACCCACCCCCACACACACACATCCGTCTCCCACATCCCCAACCCCCTCACACACAGCCTTACCCCACACAAATCCCCCACCCACACATCCCCACCACCCACACATCCCCCAACCACAAACACATCTCACACCCACCACACAACCCACACAGTCATATCCTCCCACACTTCTATCCCCCGCCCACACCCCCACCTAATCACATAACCCCCACACCCATCCCCCATGCCACCTACACCAACCCACACACATTCCCACCCACAAATCCCACTATACAACAGCACCCACACACCCAAAAACGTACCCTCACCCACACGTCCCTACTCAAAACACACATGACCCACCCACATGTCCCCCATCCACACACACATCCTCATCCACCCGCACATCCGCCACACACACATCCCCCACCCACCCATGTCTCCCCACCCACCCATGTCTCCCCACCCACACACACAGCACCCACCCACACACGCACATCCATAAATGGAAAACTTGTTAAAATGAAAACAGTATGTTATACATTGTGTAACTACACTATCTCTCTAATTGTCTCACGCGTTTTCTCATTGTTTCTCTCTCTCTCTCTCTCTCTCTCTCTCTCTCTCTCTCTCACCCTCTCTCTCCCCTCACACACTCACTCGCTGTCACACACTTACACACACACACACACACATTCACTCACTCTCTCTCTCTTTGTCTCATACTTACTCTCTCTCTCTCACTCACTCTCTTAATCCTCTCTTACTCACTCACTAACTTTCACACTCTCTCACACACACACATACACACTGTGAAAAATGATACCACTGGGTGGTTTATGGAGGCTTATAGTCGGTATGGAGTAAGTATTGAAAGAGTTTTCGGTTGAATGTGTAGGTACTCATTGGAGTTTTCAGATCTGTTGGAAGGTCATTCCATAAGTGGGCACCAGAGTATGCAAAGCAAGTTTTGAATAAGTCTAATCTAGGGTTTCGGACATATAATAAATTTAAGCGCTTGCTGTTCATTGCATGAGATCGGATCAATGGTTGAAGATACTCTGGGGTATTTTTAGATATTACGTTATTCACTAATTTGGCTTTGTTAAAAAAGGAAACGCTTTCGAAGTGGTAAATGTCATAAATGACTATATAGATTATCACTTTCAGCGTGTTTTTTGTGCCAGAAACTAGACGTATAGCCCGCTTATGAAGAGAACAAAGTCGCTTCATTTTGGATTTAGGGCAACCATCCCAGACTGTGGAACAATAATCGAGATGAGATTGAATATATGATGTATAGAATATCTTTTGCGTGCTTTCGTCCAGGAAGTGCTGATTTGAGCAAGTTGATAAACTTTCTGTGCTATTTTCTCGGTAAGGACGTGGACATGGGAGCTTGTTGGATACGTAGAGATTGATGGCTCAACCCCAAAGAGAGAAAAGACGCAAAGTCCGTTTTCCCAATGTGATCCTGCCAGTTTAATTAATTTAGCTGTGCTGACTCAATTATTTGAGACTAAACATAGAGTGTTAGAGAACCAAGGAATATCTTCAGGAAATAACTTGAAAAGTTTTATTCCCTTTTATACCCAAAATATCCTTTAATTGGTTCCTTGCCTCTCCTCTACCAACTAATTAATTCTGTCTAAGAGTAGTTTAAGTTAAAAAAAAACATTTGACTTTGACAAGTAAAATTCACACTCATGACAGAACATAACTTCCTTAATTTTTCATCATTTATTAACTATATATTGAGTAATAAACAGAAATGTTTGAAACAACTAATTACAAATGCATCAATTACATCCATGAAAAATTAGAAATCATGTAAATTCAAATTGTTACACATAGTTTCCACAACTACTCCACTCCTCACATAATATTGAGAATACAGGTAACTTAGTCTTTACTTTTCCTACAGATCTTCTGTGGTAGAAATCTGAAAAGAAATTTTGCCAGCCTCTTATGTCTAGACTAGTGGGTTGTGGATTCTTGCTTCAAGTTGTCACTGTGTTTTATGTTCCTCCTCAGTGTGTTATTTCTTCCCGGTTTGTAGGATATTCTAAGTGGCTCTAGATTTCCATGTTTGGCAGGTAAGACGTGTTTAAAGAAATGTTACCTCTCCTAAAACAACTGGAACTCTTCGCAGGTGGATTTGGTTCTGCCCTACTCTCTCACAGAGCAATTAGCAAAGCGGCTGCTATCACCAAAGAGCTACTTGCAGTCAAGCTGTTGCCTTCACCAAGCCCTGCATTCAATCTAGTCAGGTCTGTATCTACAGGAATATGACCACTACCTGAAATTCCAACATTCATATACATGTAATGATATCATCAATATGACATTAGAAATGAAATGTTGTAACAGCGTAAGAACACAAGTGAAATCAATAAAAGGAATTTTGTTCCTAGAGAACAATAACATGTGGAGAGAAAGGAGTCTTGGTGCTCTCTAACAACTATCGACCTATAATGGTTGTCCTCTATTCAATCTTCTATTACATGGTGTTATGGCGTTATGGACTACCAGATGTGCAGTTTCCTCTTCACCTATGCCTGTCCTCATGGTTTCCAGGTTGAATAATATCTTGATTGATTTGGGATTGACAACTGTGTTTACAATCTTCTCCTGTACCTAGTTAATTTCTCTAAATCTTCTTCTACTCAAGAAAAGGGGTCTAATGCATTAATGGGTTTTAAATCATTTCTCATTGTAATGAGTAGTTGCTTATAAACAAAATAAGTACATCATCATGGTTTCCTTATGTCATTGTCATTACAATCATTATCATTATATGACTTTAGAAATCATTACATCATTCTATCATTATCATTATTATTACATTATTATCATTACAGTCATCATCATCATCACCATCACCATCACCATCATCATCATCATCATCACCACCACCACCACCACCACCACCACCACCACCACCACCACCACCACCACCACCACCACCACCACCACCACCACCACCACCACCACCACCATCATCATCATCATCATCATCATCATCATCATCATCATCATCATCATCATCATCATCATCATCATCATCATCATTGTAGTACATTATTATCATTACCCTAGACCATATGTGTTAACAGGAGTGACATGAACTACAAAGTGGGATTTTGCTTAAGTTACAAAACCAGATGCTTGTGGTGTGCGTAATGTATGATATGGTTTGTGTCGTGCTTAGCGTTCAAAACCAGATGATTGTAGTATGAATGATATTTGATACGAATGGTTGTCATGTGTCAGTGTGCTAAATTATTATTTAGTTTATGGGTTACGCCGAATAAGTTCTCTGGTGATAGTCATGGCATTACACATCAAAGTTGCCGGCTATCTTGAGATTGACTGTTGGCCATACTCTCTCAGCCGGTAACTTCACTCACTCACTCAAACTCCTCATGCATCAGTCAACATATCCATCTGTGCATGTGGAGTCAATTCACTCATCTCAGATATTCATATGTATGGATGATCCTTTCACTCAGTCTATAGACACATTCATATCGGTATGGGTGATCATATAGGAATCATTCATCACACATCCTTCATACTGGCATGTAAGGTGGGCAATTATACTTATGTGATTTCCCAATGATAACTTAATATGTTTACCATCATTGATATCACAATGAAATATCTCCTTTCACAATAACTAATCATATACATCATATGTGTAGGAATGACAATTAGGATATGTCTGTGCTTTACATATGGCAAATTCACAGATTTAACCACAATTACATTACATTAGAACCTCATTCTTCATCAGAAATTATAATATGTTCATAATGATGGGTTTTATCAAATGATACATACACATCTGTTTAACAATAATGAAACACACATGGCACAAGCAAGCTCTTCAATGACATAAACCTGTGTGATCATTAGGCACACTTATGAAATTCACCCAGGACTTAGCAAAAATTAAATCCATGAGTCACCACATGCTTTCATCAAATACATACAATTTATGTCATACCCTCATCCGCATTCATTCATTATGAATCATATCATTCTTGTATGGCGGTTGATTACGCACTATTATGTGGCACAAATATTATTATGTGGCACAAATATTATTATTCCCCATGTTTGACAACCATGAAAATATATTTGCCTTACCACCTGTGTGCTTTAACATCACACACATTATGATACCTATAGAACTCTTTTTGGTTCCCATGTGTTCAAGAAATATAAGAAAAACTACTTGTCTTTGCATGTGCTCAAATCTACATGACTATTCATCATCCGGGAAATATTTTTACCGTGATGTTACGCTTGTGAAAAATTATATTACAGCCCTCCAATTTAAATGGCTATCAATTAAAAGACCTAATGACTTATGTTCATTTACATTAACTATAGGTAATGTGTCCATGCGGAGTTCGAGCGCCCAGTTATTGCTAGTGTCTGAAGTTTTTGTCTGGTCGTTATTAGCATGGATTTAGTTTTGTCGATGTTATTTTGCATGCGGTTTTCATTGCTCCATCTAGTAAGATTATCAAGTTCGTTTTGTAAATAACTTACTAATTTACTACGGTTCTCTGACTAGCATATATAGTACAACCGTCTGCAAATAGATCACATGTAGTATTGAGATACAGAGGAAGGTCGTTAATATAAACTGTGAAAAGCAGCGGACCTAGTATTGAGCCCTGGGGCACATCAATATTAAGCTGTGTGGGTCTTGATAGACGGTTGTTAAAGGACACGATTTGTTGGCTGTCGGATAAAAATGACGCAATTAAATTTACCATATTGGCACTAGCCTTCATTTGTTTCAATTTGCTAATTAAAATATTGTGATCTACCATATCAAAAGCATTTTTAAAGTTTACAAACATCGCTCTACAAATGTTGCCATTGTTGATGTTGAAATACCAGTTATCTGTCAATTTTATTAGATCAACATGGCAAGAATATTTAGGTCGAAACCAAGATTGGCTGACAATTATTAGATCGTTTTTAATTAAATGATGTAATGTTATTTTATGAATGTGTTTTTCTAATGGCTTTAATAGCGGCGATAGTAAGGAAATAGGTCTATAATTACCCATTTTTTAAAAAGAGGATAAAATTTAGCAATTTTTAATGCAGATGGAAAGTAGTTTTTGGCCAGGCATTGATTATATATGAACGTTAAAGACTCACTAATGATTGGGGCAACACAGCGAAAAATTATATTACTGATCCCATCTAGGCCGTGTGAGTTTCTTGCTTTGAGGTTTGAGAGATATTTATAAACTTCTGCAACTGACATAAAGGGAATCTCAGTGGGAATATTTCTAGTGCACTTCTCCTCACAGAATGATGACAATGAACTTAAATTACATGATGAGTTTGGTATTGAAGACTATAGATTCTCTATTTCCCGGGAAGGTTAACCGGATCAACAAATGCCTGCAGAAGTCGGATGTGTCGGCCTAACGGCGCAAGAACGCAGCTCTGCTGTAAACAGGCACAACGCAATCACATCAGAAAAAAAAAACTCCGGATGAACACAGAAGAAGAAGAAGAAGATTCTCTATTTCTGACTGAAAGAAACAACTGAAATCCCTCGCGTGTTATAGTGTTTGGTGTTGCAGACTCTGACGATTCTTTCTCGTTGGTTAGCGAATTAATAGCCTTCCATATATTTTTGCTGTTTGATTTATCTGCAATCAAATTTGTAAAATGGTCTTTCTTTATCCTATGAATTTCTTATTTAACTTTATTTCTTAGTCTCTGGTAGTTGATGAAGTCTTTATTATTGTGTACTGCATCTCGCTCTCTCATGAGTTCCAGAACTTCACTAGTGACCGATGGGGATTTCTGTTGATTCTTGACACGAACTTCTTTGACTGGTGCGTGTTAATCAAACACACTGTAGACTGTCTTAGTCCAGAAAGCTAATGCATCGTCTGGATCGGGATGTTGGTAGACGTGATCAAGGGCTGCCTTTTTTTAAAGTCTTGTAAAAATAACTCTTGGTTGACCGCTTTAAAATTTCTAATTTTGATGCTTACATGTTTATTTTTAGGAGCTTTGAACCCAATTTTTGACCGTGTGCAGCATACAGGGTAATGGTCACTAACTGTACTAACAGGAACAGAATATTCAATAATATTATCTGGACAAGTAACATATATATGATCAATTATAGTTGCGGAGGTGTCTGTAACCTTTGTATGGCGGTTTATTAGTTGCTTGAAATTGTAAAATAGAATGATATCGTCCCATGTCTGGTTGCATGTGCTAATATCTATGTTGAAGTCACCTAGTATCATAATTTCTCTACCTGCTGTAGATGCTCTATCCATCATTGAAGTTAATCTCAGTCATACCAGCTATGCCCGGCACAATGATTCCTATATAGGTATCCGGTGAGAAACGGTTGCTGGCTGACTAGCTTCACCTCTAACCAAATACATTCTATGCCTACGGTCTCCAGATCACGTCTGCGGGAACAGTTTAGGGAATTGGAAATGTATACAGCAATACCTGTCTCTAATTATTGATTTGCACCTCTCCGAATTACTTTAAACCCCTTAAGAGAGATTTCGGAGTCGGTTATTTTGTCGTTAAGATGACTTTCTGTGATTCCAAATATATGGAACTGTTTGGACAGTATTACCGAGGTTCGGGTAATTTATTGAGCAGATGAAATACGTTCTGCAGCACCATGGATACTGTCTGTTTGTGCACTTTTATCAAATGACTGAGCACTCTTTGGTTTCAATGCATGGATTGTTGCTTTAGAAGTGTCCTTCTCTTCTTTAAGGAGGCGAATTTCTTTTTTGAAGACAAGCGTTTTCTTCTTTAAACGCGGCAATAATAGTATCTGTTTTGTTGGAAATAAAATCTTTTAGCCTGTCCTTTTAAACCTGGATGAGTTCACGGCAGGAATTGTGGTTGTGTGGTTCGGCAGAAGAAACATGGACTAAAGGTGATGTGTTAGTCTGATCAGATTGGGCTGGTGAACTTTGACATTCATATAGCGTGGGTTCAGCGTCTGCTTGTTCACTGAGCCACATGTATGATTAATGGTATCACTATTATAATAAACAATTGGCACAGAGTTTTATCCGATTTAGCTTGTCTTTTCTCTAACTGTATGTCAAAATGCTGCACAGGGTGTGAACTTGGTAACTTTGGTAGTGACCTTTGAGGGTTTGTGAAAAAACTACACTGGAGAATTAAATGACTGAGTCCGATAATGAACTCACAACTTTCTGAGTAGGGGGTAGATGGTGCTATTATAATGTTTCTTGCAATGCTGTCACAATTTACTTCTCACTGCTATAATTGTAACCTGCAGCTAGTAATTGGTATACCACTATTATAATAAATTTATTGCAATGTTGTCACAACTTACTTCTCACTGCTGTAATTGTAACCTGCAACCAATAATTAGTATACAACTATTATAACAAGTTTCGTGTAATGATGTCACAACTAACTTCTCACTGTTGTAATTGTAACCTGCAACCAGTAATTGGTATACCACTATTTTAATAAGTTTCCTGCAATGTTATCACAACTTACTTCTCACTGCTGTAATTGTAACTCGAAACCAGTAACTCCTGTGATCATAATTCATCCTGGACAGCCGTACAAATGCTTTACCATTCACAGCCGACATTGTAGGAACATAGATAGGACCAGATGTGCAGGTTCGAATGATATTCTAAAAAATGTATGAGGAAGATGAAATCAAACCACAGCATATGTATGTATATAAAACATCATAAATATGTATAAATACAGCATATGTACGTATGTATATAATACAAAATTATCAAGAACATCATGTACTATGTCAGGTAGCACACGCAATCATGTTACACCGCAACCATCTGTTTACTGTATTCTTGATAAGTCTGAACACTGACTATCTACAACGAACCTGTCCCAGTACATACAGCATTTTCTCCTTTTGTTGACCTCATGTTTCTAACATTTCCAGATCTCTTCTCATAATGTGCCAGCAATGATGACTATCCCACGCTATGGCAGGAGTCATCTGTCTTTGTATATCTTCTATCAGCAGTTCTTAGAGACTGGTCTTCTTACCATGTACCAGATTCTTGACATTCTTCACAGACACCGCATCTCAGTGTCCTCTAGTTTTAAAATAATCTTGGTATTTGGGGTAACAGAGCCACAAATACGCAATGCTAGCACTCTTGTCTGCTGGCCAGGTATTAATGGCTTCAAATTTGGGGTCATGGAGCCACAAATACACTATAATAGCACTCTTGTCTGCTGACCAGGTAGTAATGGCTTCAAATTTGGGGTCATGGAGCCACAAATACACAATACTAGCACTCTTGTCTGCTGACCAGGTAGTATGGCTTCAAATTTGGGGTCATGGAGCCACAAATACCCAATTATAGCACTCTGGTCGCTTGACCAGGTAGTAATGGCTTCAAATTTGGGGTCATGGAGCCACAAATACCCAATTATAGCACTCTGGTCGCTTTACCAGGTAGTAATGGCTTCAAATTTGGGGTCATGGAGCCACAAATACACAATCGGTTTCAAGATGGCGACGGACGGTCGGGTTGTTTTGTGATCGTTAACTTTTTCGCGCAGGAGATGGATGTATTCATCTCTTGCGTGTAATTTGTGTGCCAGGATGTAAAACCAAGAGTTTCTACTCAAGATCTGCGTGGGTGCTACGGAGTTTCGTGCATCGAGCGAAGTAATCCTTGAGTGAATTTTTCGCAGCGTGTGTGGTTTCTGTTTTTATCGGTTTTTCAACATGGCGGAACAACGTGTGTTCTTCGAGCGGTCAGCAGTCAACCTAACGAGGCGGCGTGGGCGCCGGGCAGGCAGAAAGCGACAAGGTAAGAGTGGTGGTTTAAGACGTTTTAGACTCAAGTGTCTGTCTAGGACTCAGGAATATCCTTATTCTGTATTGGAACTGCGCCAGTATAAAACAACGGGGCTCTATTTTAGAAACCCTGGTTTACAGGAACGACATTGTAGCGCTCCAGGAGACGAGACTTGGTGATCAGCTACTCCGAATTGCCGGCTTCAAATGTTTCTACAACAGACGACATCTGGGAATGGCGATTCTTGTTCTTGACAGCATGGTGGCGTCAGCGCTAGACATGTCCAGTTGGGACAGTGACAATATACAAATACAGGCGTTGAGAGTTCAATCCAGTATACCATTCGTGTTGGTTAATGTTTATGCCCGCAACGCAAGTATGGATTCCCAGAAGTGACAGTGCTTAAGTGGCATATTAGGTCACGAGAGAAATGTTATTTTCTGTGGCGATTTCAACGCTAAAGGCAGATCATGGGGAAACATTTCCTCCAACACACAAGGGGAGGAGCTCGAGACTGCACTTGAAACCATTGACCTGGTTTGTATTAACAGTGGCTGTGTCACCAGGACAGCAAGCCGTCCAGGCTATGAGGACAGTGCTATTGATCTGGCGCTGGTTTCACCTTCACTCACTACAGTGTGTAGATGGGGTGTCCTAGGACACCACGCAGCGACCACCACCCTTGCAGCATATTGGTGGAGAAAGGCAGAACCAGGCAGCACAAGCCAAAGGTAAAGACTTTCCAGTATGACAGTACAGGGCAAGATGTGGTGAGTAAAATAAGACGTGACAAGCGCAGAAAGCTTCAGGGCAGGGAAAAAAAGCTGGGAGCAGCCACCTTGGTGGAATTTCGAGGTGGAGAAGGCTTGGGTGGATAAGCGTAGTGCTGTAAGGAGATGACAAAATACCAAGAAGAACAGAGCTGGTCGTCCTAGTCCCTGCATGCACTTAGAAAGAGAGATGCACACAAAAGTAAGCTATTTAAAAAAAAAAAAAAAAAAAACTGGTCAAGGTGGTTAAAAGCGAAAAATGGGCAGAGGTGTGTCAAAGAGTAAGCACAGAAAAGTCACTGAAAATGTTCTGGCGACTACATAAAAGCATGAGTGGTGTAGTCAAGAATAAGAGCATTTCTAACTTCCAAGGTGCTGACCTCATCTGGCAGAGGACTGACGAGGACAAGTGCAAAGCCCTCTTTGAACGCTATCTAGAGCAAAGCAACCAGACAGACACGGGAGGCCGAAATCTGGCCATGGAGGTCACCTCAGACAGGTGCAAGGCCCAGAACACTTCTGATGAAGACGCAGTGACAGTGAAAGAAATCAAGGCTGTGCGTCGACGATTAAAAAAAACAGCGCTCCAGGGCCTTATGGCATAAGATACGACGACATCAATAGGTGTACCGACAACGAACTAGAGAAACTAGCAGACATGTACAACAACAGTATAGGGAGTGCTAGCATCAAGGAGGAGTGGTTACACAGCTATCTGATTCCCTTGCCGAAGCCTGACAAAGACCACACAAAAATTCAGGGATATCGAATTATAACCATGCAGAATACAATAGGCAAGCTGTTGGAGAAGGTAATTGCCAGGAAAATATCAAGCCAGCTAGAGAGGCAAGGAGTTTTCCCACCTACCCTGTGTGGGTACCGTCCAAAAAGAGAAACCTGGACCAATGCAGCAGTTTTTGCCCATGATGTCTATGAAGGTTTCCACTCAGGCATTGAAACCTTTGCTGCAGCGATTGATCTTGACGACGCGTACAACAGAGTACCAATGGATTTTTTAATGCTTCAGCTTCTTGAACTCAAAGTAAGTCCATTCCTCCTTAGTTTGATCACTGCAGCCCTCTTCCAGCGGAAAGTAGTTTTTAGATGTGGCAGTTGGACTTCGGAACCAACAACAATATATCCTGGCCTACCACAGGGATCACCATTATCTCCGGTACTGTTCAACGCCTACACAGTGAGAATCACCAGTGAGCAGATCACTGGACCTGGCAGGACATTGTCATATGCCGATTATGTGCTAGTGTATCGTCAGGGTAAGGATAGAGAGTAGGTTGCTGTGGAACTACAAACCGAACCCAATCGCATAAATACTTGGTGTGATGAAGCTGGGGCAATGGTCAACCCAACAAAGGCAACAGTGACTTGGTTCTCGTTGAATAATCATATTGTCAACACTCCAACACTAACTGTAAAGCTGTGTTCAGAGACGGTGGAAAGAACGCAGGCAATGAATTACCTGGGGATACAGTTTGATCGAAGCCTTGCTTATAATGAGCACATAGACCAGGTGATAACAAAGGCCAAGCGGGGTTTGGCTGCGATGCGGGTGATGGTGACAGCAAACTGTGAGCAGCGCCATCTATGTCTTCTGTACGAGGGGCTGGTCATGTCTGTTTCTGAGTATGCAATGGCAATCTTGACTCTCAGCCGTAAGCAGATAGAAAGGATGGAAAGGATACAGAATGAAGCTATGCGCATTATTCTTGGATGTACAAGAGATATAGCATGCAGGGCGATGCGCTACCTTCTTGATTTTCCAACCATTGAAGAGAGAAAACAAGTTTGCAGAGCACGCGCCTAACTCTGAGTTAACGCAAACACACAACATCCACTGCATAGTGAAATTATGAAGGTGAAGGGCAGCAGGTTAAAAAGAGGACGGTCGTGGATGGGTCAAGCCGAAGAAATTCTTCAACAGATGTGTTCACTTGAGGACTTAGAACCTGGCGAGGAGTGGGTACAAGTGCCAACAGATTTCTGCACGTCCTTTTCAGTTTGCATCCAACTAGATAGAAAATGCAGACAAGAAAATCCGGCTGCTGTGAAGGCTGAAGTACAATCGTTGATTTTCGAGAATTCGCTAGACGGTGATGCTGTCATCTACACAGATGGTTCGGTCGTCCGACATGTGAGAAGCTCATGGGCCTTTACGGCTCGGGCCGGAGGGAGAATTGAGAAGGAGGACTCTGGTGCTTTCACTGAAACCACAAGTAGCCTGACTATGGAAGTCATGGCAGTAAGTAAAGCAATAACATGGCTCGAGACACAGACATTCACTGGGGCATGTTTCCTTAGCGACTCAATGATCATGATCAAGAGGATAGAGGAGGGGTCGATCCGAAGAGAATGGTTGCTGCCTCTGAAGCGGTCTCGGCTGGCAAAGATTAGTTTCATCTTCGTGCCAGGGCATGCGGGAGTACGAGGAAATGAGCGGGATGACAAGCTCGCAGGTGAGGCTACGGTGGAGGGCGGATGCGCCATGGACCAGGCTGACATTCTAAATGCTCTACGAGAAGTAAGACTTTTGCGTGATCCAAGTGATGACTGTGAATCTACAACCATGGCCAGACTGCGAGAACAGCAAATTAAAAGAGGGGTGGCCAAACAAGAACACTACGCAGGAAGCCACAGAAGATTGATAAACCAACACAGAACTGGTGTCGTTAGCCGCTACACGCTGCGGGATTTGCTGAGGAGGGGATCCGAGCACTTATGGACTGAATGGTTCGATGTGCAATGAGGATGATCTGTCGACTAGACTAACTAACTAAATACACAATACTAGCACTCTTGTCTGCTAGTCAGGTAGTAATGGCTTCAAATTTGGGGTCACGGAGCTACAAATACACAATGCTAGCACTCTTGTCTGCTGACCAGGTAGTAATGGCTTCAAATTTGGTTTAATGGAGCCACAAATACACAATACTAGCACTCTTGTCAGCTAGCCAGGTAGTAAAGGCTTCAAATTTGCATTGAGGCAGATTTTTTAAACTGACCTGGGCTGCCAGGCTGAGCCAACCTAAAGTGGCTACTGGGACCTGTCTTGGGAAGTAAAGATGGTTGACATGACATTGATGACGTCACCACCCCCCCCCCTTCCCCAGTGCTGTATAAATATGGTGCTAGCAGCATTTGCACAATACATATCATCATCATCATCATCATCATCATCATCATCATCATCTTCATCATCATCATCATCATCATCATCATCATCATCATCATCATCATCATCATCATCATCATCACCATCATCATCATCATCATCATCATCATCATCATCACCATCATCATCATCATCATCATCATCATCATCATCATCATCATCATCATCACCATCATGATCATCATCATCATCATCATCATCATCATCACCATCATCATCATCATCATCATCATCATCATCATCATCATCATCATCATCATCATCATCATCATCATCATCATCATCATCATCATCATCATCATCATCATCATCATCATCATCATCATCATCATCATCATCATCATCATCATCATCATCATCATCATCATCATCACCACCACCACCATCATCATCATCATCATCATCATCATCATCATCATCATCATCATCATCATCATCATCATCATCATCATCATCATCATCTTCCACTTCTGCCGTCAAGCGTCGTGGGGAGGAATAATTTGCGTTCTAGCGCCCGGTGGGCGGCACTGGATAGTGTCATTCCGTGTGGTTGTACAATGTCTCTGATGTCGTCAATCCATTTTCTTCTTGGACGTACATATGCTGATAAATTACACAATTTGTAAACACATCTACCAATATAGGTTTTAGCAATATGAACAACGTTCTGACCAATAAAAAGATGTCAATTGAAACGAGAAAAAGAGTGTTGAGGGGATACATAGAGCCTGTTCTTTTGTATGGATGTGAAACTTGGACAATATGCTCTCAAGTTGGAAAACATTTGATGGCTACAGAAATGTGGTTTCTGAGGAAAATGCAAAGAATACCATGGACAGATAGAAAAACCAATGACCAAGCACTACAGGAGACAAATGAAAATCGTAGACTGATTAGAGAAATTAGACGAAGACAATCACAGTTTTTTGGACATGTTATGAGAAGAAATGGATTGGAGAACTTATTGACAACTGGCAAGATCGAGGGGAACAGACCAAAAGGAAGACCGAGAGGAAAATACCTGGATGGCTTGGCCACGTGGCATGGACGACACAGGAACACTGAGCTGATCCACGACTCTGGTGATCGACTGAAATGGCGAGTCATGACCGCTCACGCTTTTTGGCATGGCACATGATTGATAAGAGTGAGTTCCCTTGAGCAAGATGGCGGGACATTTCTTCGTCCCGTAAAATGGAACGTGTTTTTTCCGAAATGTGTATGGATTAAGTGTTTTTTCGTGGTGAAATGGAGTTCGGACCGTGCAACGGAGTTCGTGCACGCGCGTCCGGTCTTCATTCGGCGTATCATCGGCGCCCGGTGGCGATAGTTAAGCCTAACATGACGGCCAGACGACCAGCTAGGACACAACGTGGTAAGAGGGCGGGCGCGCGCAGAAGGCGCTTAAAATGTGACAGATTGGGTATCGGAAATGTTCGAGTACTGTACTGGAACTGTGCATCATTTAGTCAACGCCGACCCATTCTTGAAAAACTACTATACGGAAACGATATTGTAGTCTTGCAAGAAACACACCTCACCGACGGAACAGTCAATGTGGCGGGATTTCAGGGTTTCCTTAACAGGCGGCACCTCGGACAGGCCATTCTGGTCCGCGACAACATACTAGTGGCTGAGATCGATATGTCCGCCTGGAACAGCGATGCCCTGCAAGTGCAGGCATTAAGAATAATGACACCAGTGCAGCTTGTAATCGTTAACGTCTATGCGCGAAATGGGAAGGTCGACGTGCGACAATGGCAGAGTTTGTTCGATATGGATGAAAGGCATATCATCTACTGCGGGGACTTCAATGCCAGAGGCAGTCAATGGGGGAATTGCATCACCAATAGACAGGGAGAAGATTTGGAGGACGCCCTGGCATCTGCTGCCCTAATCTGTCTGAATGATGGGAAGGTCACTAGAATGGCCACTCGACCAGGCGACTCTGACAGCATCATTGACTTGGCTCTGGTGTCGCCCACCATCGCACCAAGGTGCCGGTGGGGCACACTGGGATACCACGATAGTGACCACTACCCTTGTGTCATCCTGATCAAGAAAGACGGGGCCATGAGTCAAAGAAACAAGACCAATGCCTTCCCGTACGACACCACTGGTCAAGACGCCATAAGCAAGATCAGAAGAAGGAAACTAACTTCCTCCCGTAGGAGACAAGAAAGATGGCTGCAACCACCATGGTGGAATGGAGAGGTCGAGAAGGTGTGGATGGGAAAGAGGCAGGCTATCAAAGACTGGCAAAAGGCCAGAAAGGCTAACATGCCACAGGTTGAATTGGCGAACCTGAAGACTGAGGTCGTTAGGACGACGACTTTATTCAAATCCTGCGCCAAACAGGCCAAGGCCGACAAATGGGACGAGTTCTGCAGGAAGGTGTGCTCCGAGCAATCTCTTACGACATTCTGGCGCCTCCACAAGAGCATGAACGGTGCTGCACAATGTAGGGGTATTCCAGACTTTCAAGGCACAGACCTCGCATGGAAAAAGTCGGATGCGGATAAAGGTAAGGCCCTTCTTGCACGCTACATAGAACAGACTGACCAGAAAGACGAGCCCGCCAGACAGAGGACCACAACAACACTCTCTCAGTTGTGCGAGGGGGTCGGGACAGACGAAGAATGGACGATCACAGTTGACATATTGCGTGCGATGCTCAAGAAATCACCTAACACCGCCCCAGGCCCAGACGGCATCCGATATGGTGACCTAATGTTGATATCAGATGATGACATGGAAGAACTGGCCAGAGAATTCAACACCAGTATCCAGAGGGGTCAGGTCAAAGAAGAATGGCTACACAGCTACCTGCTGCCGCTGCCAAAACCGAACAAAGACCACTCCAAGATAAGCGGCTACAGAATCATTACGATGCAGAATACTGTTGGCAAGCTACTGGAGAAAATTGTAGCACACAGACTTGCTTGGGACTTGGAACAGCTCGGCTGCTTCCCGCCCACACTTGGAGGATACAGACGCAACAAAGAGTCATGGCTGAATGCGGCGGTCTTTGCTCAAGATGTTTACGAAGGATTTCAGGTCAGAGAAGAGACATGTGCGGCCGCCATAGACTTAGAGGACGCATATAACAGAGTATCTTTCGAGCACTTGATGCAAACCCTCCTCAGAATGAAAGTGCACCCTCACCTTGTACGATGGATAGCTGCAGTTCTACTCCAAAGGAAGGTGGTGCTAAGATGCGGGAGTTGGTCTTCTGAGCCGATAACGATATGTCCAGGATTGCCGCAGGGTTCACCACTGTCACCAGTACTATTCAACGTGTATACGGTGCCGATCACTGAACAACAGTTGGATGGGAGGGGTAGGACTCTATCATTCGTTGACGACATCCTCGTGTATCGACAGGGTCGAGATAGACAGGCGGTTGCCAACTATATGCAGGGCGAACTAGATCGAATTTCCTCATGGTGTGCTGATGCCGATGCCCTTGTCAACCCTGCAAAGGCAACGGTTACATGGTTCTCACTAAACAACCATATTGTGAAAACAGACCTGCCGGCAGTAAGAATGGATGGGAGCATTCTGAGTAGAACCCAGTCAATGACATATCTTGGCGTGAGGCTTGATCGTAGCCTGTCCTTCAGAGATCATGTCGATTATGTCATAACGAAGGCTCGAAAAGGTTTGGCAGCAATGAGAGTCATGGCGACTGCCAATATCGAGCAAAGACTGCTAATACTTCTGTTCCAAGGACTTGTGCTTTCACGCATCGAGTATGCCCTGGCCATCCTCACTGTCAGCCCTACACAGATTGGAAGACTTGAAAAGGTACAAAACGAAGCCATGCGCATCATTTTGGGCTGCACGAGAGACACCAGCTGTGTAGCAATGAGATACCTCCTTGACTTCCCGACAATGGAACACAGGATCAAGATCTGGAGAGCTCGTGCATACTTAAAAATAAGTGCAGATGAGCAGCACCCTCTGCATGACGCTGTATTCAGAGAAAAGGGTGACAGGCTAAAGAGGGGCAAATCATGGATGGGTCGGGCGGAAGATGTCGTCGGACAGGTCTGCAGTCTTACCAGTATCAACCCCGGCAAGGAATGGGTGCCGGTGCCTCCAGCTTTTAAGTGTACCTTCTCCTGCATTATCACACTCGACAGACGGTGCAGAGAGCAGAACCCTGCCGCTGTCAATGCAGAGGTTAACGCGCTCATCTATGATCACTCAGATAGCCCCGAAGTGCTCATCTATACAGATGGATCTGTTGTAAAGCAGCAGAGAAGTGCGTGGGCATTTACAGCCCGCTCAGCGGGCCGAACCGTTCAAGAATCCAGTGGTGCCCACTCCATGACCACGAGCAGCATGACGATGGAGGTGATGGCAGTTACACAGGCTTTCATATGGCTGGAATCACAGCATTATACCAACGTGTGTGTACTAAGTGATTCAATGAGCATGATTCAGAAGGTCGAAGCTGGATCTGTACGTAGACAGTGGACTGAGTCGCTGCGGAAGTCTGTTGTCCGCAAAGTCACCTTCATCTTCGTCCCGGGACATGCGGGAGTCGAGGGAAATGAACGAGCTGATAAATTGGCTGGCTCTGCACCCCCTGTAGATGGCCAGCCCATGGATCGTGCCGATGTTATTAACGCCCTTAAAGATATGGCGAGAACAGAGGATTTTGACGCCAGTGATTCCACATCGCTTTCCAGGATGAAAGACCTGGGAGTAAGAATCGGCACAGCCAGACGCGAGAGGTACATCGGGAAAACAAAGCGCCTCGTCAACCAACACAGAACTGGCACTATTAGCCACCGGACGCTGATGCATATGCTGGGGGGAGGATCTGAGCACCTATGGACATGTCCGGAGTGCAACGAAGATACCCCAACTGATAACTAACTATAACTAACTAACTGATTGATTGATCAAGATATACTAATAATGGATACAAGATATGTTAATACTTGATATAAGATGTGCTAATAATGGATATAAGATATGCATTTGTGGAAGTCAAAATAAATTCAATGTAGCACCAAACTTAGAATTTCCAGTTCTAATGCTATCATAAGGATCAGAAACATTGAGAACGATGAAAATTATTAGAAATAAACTACACGCATTGACTAATTGAAACCTTCACAAAACAAAACTAATAAAATAGTATGACAGAATTCACAATGTGAAGCTCAAGGAGAGAATTAGACAAATACCAGTGAACCAAAAGGTGAAGAAAAGATGCTGGCGCACACATTGAAAAAATCTGAGAATTGTATAACTAGAAAGGTCTTTGCCTGGCATACACAGGGGTGTCTTGGTTATCTCAGAATGGAATACTACAAAGTTGTCTGAAGTTATACAAATAGTATAAATCTGACTTGCCTTTTCGGTTCACAAGTTCAATTTTCAGGAGACTCTCGGGAGTCGGCGCTGAAGCTGCGGTGTCAAAGAGCTACGTATGAGCGCAGAGCTTAGGAGATTATAAATAGAGCTAAGGAAGATAGCGATCTAGGAAACCAGACAGAAGAGACACAAACACTATAAATAGTTCTACAACGGGACACACTCGTGTCAACAAGGAGGGCAATGAGTGTGCGTGAGCTGGGGTTACCCAAGAGACTGGGAAACCCGCAGCACGAGAAGTGACCATGTAATACTGGTTACTATAACCAAGTGACCAGCGTGCTGGAACTCTAAGCATGCAAACTAGCGGATGCACGCAGAGCCAATTGCTCGTGGCTGAACACGCCACAGGGAGCTTGGGCCAGACAGAGACTGGACGGCGTAGGGAACAGACTGTATATCCGCTGTGGATACTTTGTTGTTAAAGGACAGTATCAATAGTTATGACTTAAGCTTGGCTTCAGTAGTTAATATCATTAACATCATCTCCTCATTACATCTTCATAACATACTATGATGTTTAATACCGATGTGGTATTCCGCTCGTGGAGCTCATGTACGATCAGCTCCAAATAAAATGTATCCTTTTGCAAACAATACGAGTTGTCACTTTCGTGTGGTGCAAAAGTAGGGAATCCTTGTATGCCTGTCGCAAGTGAGTTGCTGACAGGCAGGATACCATTTGGTGTCAGAAGTTTCCTGTTAAGCTTAGCTTCAGTAGTTAACATCATTAACATCATCTCCTCATTACATCTTCATAACATACTATGATGTTTAATACCGATGTGGTAATTCCGAATGTGGTAATCCGAAACAGGATTCAGAAGTGAGTTGCTGACATGCGGAGTTCGTGCTTTATGCGACACTTTCGGCGGGTCGCCCTGTGGTAAAAGACCGAGGCATGTGAGAAAACCCGGGTCAATGAAGTCTTTCTAGTGACTGCCAAGTCCATCGACGATCAACTGTGGTTTTCGTGGATTAATTTTGTGTTGGCATTCTGGCAGAGGCATTATGCACAGTGTACCTGTGCGGACTGTTGGATTGCCGAGACTCCTGTCTATTCCACTTTTCACATTGGACAGTGGGGAGCATTTTGTGTGATATTCACTGGCACAGGAACGGAGCATAATGGGGTCGACCCGTTGCCGTGAAGTTGGAACCTCGACTAACTAACTAACTAACTAACTAACTAACTAACTAACTAACTAACTAACTAACTAACTAACTAACCAGCTAACTAACTAACTAACTAACTAACTAACGAACTAACTAACTAACTAACTAACGAACTAACTATCCAACTAACTAACGAACTAACTAACTAACCAACCAACCAACCAACCAACTAACTAGCTAACTAACTAACTAACTAACTAACTAACTAACTAACTAACATCTTTTGTTTTACAACATAAGTAATACAAGAATGTCAATATCCCTGAAGATGGACACCTTAGTAAACTTCCCTGTTTCCTGCCCAATTACAGGCAGTCTACAGAATTCAGTTAAGTTTCCTTGCCATGTGTTAATGAAGGCATCAGCCTTACAGGACTACAGACGTAGTGTCACCAGAAAAACATAAATTTAGATTCCATACCACCACTACTCCATGGAGAAGGTCTGAATGACTGTCTGGCCTATTTAATCATATACAGTCTATGAGACTAGTGTGAAAAAAGTTAATCATTGAGAGGTGTTTCAGGCAGTAGCTTGAGAGAAAGTGTCAACAGATATCAGTCTCAGAGGAGTTCGGGCAGTGGCTTGAGAGAAACAGTGTCAACATATATCAGTCTCAGAAAGTTTCAGGCAGTGGCTTGAGAGAAACAGTGTCAAAAGATATCAGTCTCAGAAGGTTTCAGGCAGTGGCTTGAGAGAAACAGTGTCAAAAGATATCAGTCTCAGAAGGTTTCAGTCAGTGGCTTGAGAGAAACAGTGTCAAAAGATATGTCTCAGAAGGTTTCAGGCAGTGGCTTGAGAGAAACAGTGTCAACAGATATCAGTCTCAGAGGGTTTCAGGCAGTGGTTTGAGTGAAACAATGTCAACAGATATCAGTCTCAGTCATGCATGTGCTGTCAATTCCTGCTGAATGTGAATTACTGCTGACTGTGAATTCCTGCTGATGTGTTAGTTTGTAGACAAGCTTTAGGTTGAAAAACTCATTGGAAAGACACAGGCAAAGGCAGTCAGTGTGACCTTGTTTCATTATTACAGCATAAGGGTGTGTGGTGAAACAATTTCTCAGGGAAAGTTATCCTGTTCCAACTGAAACTGATGGCAGAAAGGAAATAGGAGGGAGGAGCTAGTGAAGCCTACATCTCTAAGAGAACATCCTGAGCTAAAAAAAATGCTGAAGTAGGAAAGATAAGAGGACTAGACGTAAACCTATAAAGTGGCCTGGAATTCACTCACAAACTGGACTGCACCTGCTAGCTAAAGGTGAGATGCCAGTTGGTGAGATTAAACATTAGTTTATAGAACTTCTTGCTAAAGTATGTCTATCAACTTCAAGAAACATATACTTCATTAGTTTATATAGAGCCTCTTGTTAAAGTATGTCTATCAACTTCAAGAAACAATGAGTTTAACAACTTCAGTTATGTCTTTGCAATCATTTCAGCACATCCTTACGACACATCATAGGCCATGTGCTCTATGCTACTGTAAGGCAAGGAATTGGTTACCAGAGGCAATATAAAAATCCTAGTCTGTACACGTAAGAGTATGTAAACTTCCCAAGGCAACATACGGGGATGAAAGTTTAACATAATAAATCAACTAACAAGCACATATGCACCTATACAAAAAAAAACAAAATCAAAACGAAATGGTTACAAACGCAATTCGTAATCCTGCACACAGCGATTGAAGCACAGCTGTGGGGGATGTGGAAACAGACTGCCTTGCTCTGGTTTTCATACTGTCGTATTTTATTTATAATGTCCCTGGGGTGAGGGGAATCAACATCGACATCCTTTTAACCCCATATCACTATCTTGAGGATCTTCTTGATTTCTGTCCACAAAACCCGTCGGTCCCTGGATCTCTCTCTCTCTCTCTCACTCTCTCTCTCTCTCTCTCTCTCTCTCTCTCTCTCTCTCTCTCTCTCTTACTACCTACCAAGCCCCCTCTCATTATTCCCCCCCCCAAAAAAAAAAAACACACTACACAACACTGGCTCTAACAAAAACAACAATTTAGTGTAATAGAGAAAAGTGTAATGTATGTGCAAAGTGTATGAGTAGAATGTATGTCGTATAATCTAGTGTGTATGCAGAATCAGACTGAACAGCCAAGGAGCACAGTCTGCTTCATCATCGTATTGGCCACACCACAACACCATATCAGGGACAGAAAACCTCACCCAGATGATGTATCTCTCAGGCCAAGTGTCGACTTCCTCAGATAGCTCGTGGGCAATCAGGATGCTTGGTCCTCAATATTGTTACTGTTCCAGGTATTTATATTTACTAGTGTTCCTGGTACATGTGTTATATTCAGTGTCCTGAATTTAATGTGATGTAAACTATCACTTAATAAACACCTTTATATAATAATAATAGTTCCTGCTCAGCAGAGGCCAGGTTCCCACAGACCATCTGGGTTATGGGCCCAGTGCAAAAGCCTCTCAGTAAACTCTGCTTTTAATACTCGAGCCATGACTTTCTATGACTTTGTTGCTAGCTTCTTGGTAGAATAACGTGGAACAATCGAGTGGAACCTGTTGAAGAAAGAACACACCTGGTGAGAGCAACCCGATTCCGACCTGTATTAGGTGAGTGTAGGCCACCGGCCGCACTCAGAAAAAATAACAGAGAACCAACCTCTGTCATAAGGCCGAGGAGCTCATCACTTCGGTCTGCATCATGGTAAGACAAGGAAAGACTAAAGGAAAAGGGTAGAAACCCAGCAGATGCCCTACTGGAAGATCCTACCATTTCACATTCCCATCATCCCCCCCCCCCAACCATCCTCAATCTCTCTAAATATCATCCCACTACATTGTCCTTAACTCACTGAGTTAAATGATATCTCACACCAGCTAGCTTAAGCTACGCGATAGGCTACTGTTGCCGACGCTCTTATAATATGTTCTATCACCGCACAGTACTGCACTCTATTCCTAAGAATAATCTAAGTTAGATATGTTTAATAGAATACTATATAATTATTCCTGTTGTAGATGGAGACTATGAAATCACACACTGGATAGATGTCCGCGGATATACATCAACAATAGACACTATAGTCTCTCTCTATACACAACTAGGAATAGCGCACACGTCCTGGCGGTGTCACAACATTTTGTCAACTCACCCAGAGTTGTTTACCTCAACTGGTTTTAATACTGGGTCTGAGTGACGTCACAAAACTGTCTAGACACTAGACAGTCTAGAATCTATTTTTCTCACTCTTTTTTAGACTGGATGGAAACATCCCGCCGTCTATTTTGCTTTCATCTGGGGACCTGTCCCGGCACTTCAAAAAGTCTTGCGTCTGTAATCTAGAGAATTCTTGTTCCCACAACAAAAGGTCTTGCCGACCCAATCCAGACAATCCGTCTATCACATCAAAGGATGGCTGCCCGCCTCGAGACGTATGGCGCGACAGTTTTTCCTCGTTGATCGATGTTGATTCCCCTCACCCCAGGGACATTATAAATAAAATACGACAGTGGACATTAAAGAATGCCGACTTTTTGTAGACGTAAGACGTGACGTTCTGTCATCGATCGGCCGCCAAGATTTATTGTGACACGTACAATGGTATGGGTGCCGGTCATTCAGAAAGCAAAGGTGAACTACTGAACATAAACTGGCCAAGACATCACAAACAGGCAAAAGATGCTGGGGTTGACTGCGCCATCTTGTAAAGGATTTGCAACTAACTTTAACCTATGGATATAAGTGTTAGAGAAATGTACTAAACATTCACTGGACAGAATAGAGAGCAGACAGATCTGTCCAACAAGAACTTTAAAGGATATACAACAAACTTTAACCTATGGATATAAGTGTTAGAGAAATGTACTAAACATTCACTAGACAGAATAGAGAGCAGACAGATCTGTCCAACAAGAACTTCGTGCTGAAGAAGAGAGGAAAATAATATACTATGGGCATGTCGAGAGACATGAATGTCTGGAAAAGATCATTGTGGAGGAGGCACAGTGGTGAAGGAGAAAAGAGGAAGACCATTACATAAATGGATTCAAGATGTGATAGATAATTTATACATGACAAAACAGAAGTAGGACATATGGCTTATGATGGAGCAAAACTTCAAAAGGCTTATGGGGGTAAGGTATTGCACAGTACAAACTACTAGATGATGGTGAACTTGTACACTGCATGGCAACTCACATATATTTCACATAAAGCTCCTATATATCCACACTCACATATACTTCACATCTGCCTGTGTATATAACTCCTATATACACACTCACATAGACTGCATATCTAACTGTGAATATAACTCCTTTATATACACACTCGCATATATACTTCACATCTGACTGAATATAACTCTTATATACACACACTCATATATACTTCACATCTAACTGTGAATATAACTCCTACATACGTACCACATATATTTCACATCTGACTATGAATATAACTCCTATATATACACACTCATATATACTTCACAATTGACTGTGAATACAACTACTATATACATACTCACATACTTCTGTCCAAATAAATGCCACATAAACTGAAAATGACAGCCATCAATTGTTATGTGTATTCAACACCACAATACAGAGTAGAAACATGAGCCCTGATTTAAACAGAGTAAACATAAAACTTGAACTTTAAAAATGTATGTCTTCAGAAAACTAGAGTGCATTTCTTGGAAGGAAAATTAGATAAAGTCCTATTAAAGGTCAATATTTAAAAAAAAACGTTTTACTGACTGAAGGAAATAGAAATAAGAAAGACAAGCTCACATAAAATCACAACACATATATACTGAAAACCCATAATGGAGAGAAGAAGTGAAAGAAAAACAGCTGAAGGGTGTCAAATAAATAAATAAATGTCACAAAACATCAGATATAGTTTGGATACAGCCTGGCAGAATGTACAACCAGGTCTCAAGACAAAAACTGCAAGAGACCCATTACGACCAATATTTGCTACTACCTCTTCTACCTTGTATCTCTCAATGGAGCATGGTCCCTCAACCATCATGCCAAGCCCTTCATCGACTTGTTCATTATTGGTTGGATTTTTCAGCTGAAGCTTTCTATAGCATGGAAAATGAGGTAGCGAGTCTCACGCCAACCTTTCTTAGCCACCTCTGATGCCATACATGGTAGGTTACAGTGTTGCTATTTTTGGCTTGCCTTTTGAACCCCGGTAATACAGGGTGACCAACCTTAACTGGAGAGATAGCAACGGGAGATACTAAGACCACTCACATCAGGGTTACTGTTAGCCATCCTGAGCTCTAGTGTGATATCACAGTCTTCAACTCTTGAGGCAGAATCTAAAGTCATCTTTAATGTGTCCCCTTCAGTCTGAGGTGAAAACTGCAAGATACAGTTCAGCTCCTGTGCGCTGGAAAGAGCATTCCTTGAAGGTCCCTGAAGTATAGTAGTCTGCCCTCTGGGAATGTCTAAAAACCCAGCAGAGATGCAGCTGGACTTTAGATCCATTGTATCTATAAAAGAAATCATTAGCAAAACTGTGAGGTCTTTGAATTACTCTAAACAACACACATGATTTACTAGCACCATTAATGTATATTAATTATTGTGCACAATTAATTTACTTAGCCACTTCAGATTGTGTAAACAACTTGCATATAAAAGCATCAAATTCCATTAGCTTGTAATTCTGATAAAACAACCAGAACTTAAAGTGAACACCCACGAGAAGCAAGGAATATGGTTGTGTACATTTTAAGATTTTTTTTTTTTTTTACCAATGTGGCTCTGGGAATGATACAGGCACACAAAATGGAAATAGGATAATTTTAGGCATGGCAAAATGAAAACAATTGTGGAAACCCAACAATGTGATTCTTCAGGTGGCCATCAAACACATTCCTAGAGGGGCTAGGGAGAATTAGACATCACACTGGACTGAAGATCTACAAACTCTGGCGGACAATGTCGAAGATGCCTGGAAGACAGCAGGCAGAGAACAAACACTAATGCAAACATCTCTCTCAAAGTCATCTTAGTAAAATACACAAGAACACTAAATCATACATGAAGAGACTGTTGGAGAGGGAAAAAAATCTAAAACCGTAAATTAGACAGAGATGCAAATAAATATGGAAACTGGTAAAAGCCATGAATGATGTCGGACCTGGTAAGAAACAAGTAACAATGAAACAAGGAAACATCTTTCTCACAGATGGAGTATTATGCTAGTGTAAATGACATTAGTGTCGTAATGGAACAAGAAAATGCCATTAAAGCTGAACAAACATGCAATAATCACACACAGAGTGCAATGGGTAGTGGATAGGGGTATTCCCTATCAAGGGAGCAGTAAGATGCCTCCCTCTCTCCACTAGCTTTGGGAAAGGGGAGTGTTTGTTTAGCACCCCAATCAGGGTTACAAGAAGCCATGGGTGCAGGTGCTGTAAGAAGTTGAAGATCAGGGTTACAAGAAGCCATGGGTGCAGGTGCTGCAAGAAGTTGAAGATCAGGGTTACAAGAAGCAAGGAATATCAGACTAGCAGAAAAGTCATAGAAGAAGAATATGGCTCGATCATTGAAGGCAGTTTTTACTCAGCGGCTTTTGCACTGGGCCTATAACCCAGAGGGTCTGCAAGAACCTGGCCTCTGCTGAGCGGGAACCGATGATCATATAAGAGTGATTTCTCAGTGTTAGTTCTCATCACAGTAGAGTGAAGATACTTACAATACCACCAGTAACAGGAACAATAGTAGTTATACAGAGAAATTGAAAATTAACATTGTGTTTTCCAATTGGTGAATTCCGGTGAGAAATTAACTACTAAAATTTAGTTTCAAATTGACAGTAAACATTATTTTACTGTACAAGGGTTATCAGATCACAGAACTTTTAGTGACATATTAGTTACACTGTGTGTGTAGGATTCATGGTCAGAATTGGAATACATCCACCATTGGTAACCTGGCATCCGGACTATCCAAGAGCCATTGGAGGAAGTCGACACCTGGCCGGAGAGACGCATCATTTGGTGAGGTCCTTCTGTACTTGATCTATGGTGCTGTTGTGTGGCCGGTACTGTGAGGAAAGCAGACTTTGCTCCTGAGCTGTTCGGTCTGATTCTGCATACACACTAGATTATACGACAGACATTCTACACATACACTTTGCACATACCTGACACTTTTCTTTATTAAATTAATTTGTCATTTTTTTAAAGCTGGAGTTGTGTAGTATGTTTTGGAACAAAATGAGAGGGGGCATGGTCCAGTGGTAAGAAGAAGAAGAGTGAGAGAGAAAAAGAGAGAGAGAGAGAGAGAGAGAGAGAGAGAGAGAGAGAGAGAGAGAGAGAGAGAGAGAGAGAGAGATCCAAAGACTGATGGGGTGTTGCGGACAGAAATCCAGAAGATCATCAAGATAGTGATATGGAGTTAAAAGAATGTGGGTGTTGATTCCCCTCACCCCAGGGACGACACGTATTACGACACCCACAAGAAATGACACGAAGCTACATTAATATGGGTCTCAAAGAAAAATAAAGACCTGACAGAACCAAATGGCTATTGATCTATCAGTCCACTCAGCTGTGTAGAGAAATTAACAGAACTCATTATTAATTACAGGCTAATGTGGCATCTGGGGGGAAAGCATATCTTAACTCCACAACAAGCAGGATTCCGACAAAAGATCAAATAACTTACATAGCTCAGGACATAGAGCTTGCCTTTCAAGAGGAAAAAATGCACATATTACTGGTCTTTGTACATTTAGAAAAAGCATCCGATAAAAAATGGAAAGATGGATGGAAATTACAATTGTGTAAAATGCATGTTAAGCCACTACTTGAGTTGAGTTAAGAACCGACATCACTGCACTCAGGACATTCCCATATGTGCTCCGTCCCCTCGTTCAACAGCCAGCGAAGAGTCATACTACTAATCGTTCCCACCGCTATCTGATTAAAAGTTCTCCTGGTCTTCCCTCTCAGTTTTGAGATTCTTCTAGAACCCCTGCCGATCCCCCGCAATCTCATTCTCTCCACATATGGATTCTCAATCTGTTCCTCCGCCTTCTCCACCTGGTCCCACAAGGGCACGACCACCTCCCCCTTGTCCATAGGCAACCTACAACCAAGAGGTGCATTCCCTGCTAGTCTATCAGCCTGTTCATTCCCCCGTACCCCCGCATAGGCAGGGCAAAATATCCATACAATTCTCACAATCTGTGACCTTTGAAGCGACGAGAGCCATTCCACACGAAACATTCCTTTCTCCACCTTACTATGCATACTCTTTGAATCCGTAATGAATACAACGTGTGTTTCAGTAGTCTCCTATAACCACCGGAATGCTGCTGTTACTGCCTCCACCTCCATTCTCATGCTGGAGGTCGTAGTCTCATATGCCAGTCTCTCCTTTTTCAAGACTCGTCCATTAGCCTTTGCAATAAAGCCCCAACGACTACGTCTGTTTCTCACCAGTGACCCATCGGTGTAGATGACTATGTCACCTTGGTGTGTGTTGCTCTGGATCAGCTGTTGCACTTCAAATTCAGTGCGGCCCGCTGCCCATTCTCTGCACTCACGACCCAGTGTTATTATTACATTGTGCCAGTCCGTGATGTCTTCCGGAACTTCAACCCACACTCATTCACGATTGATGGTCTCTAGATCACACACCTGACATATAGAAAGTTCTGCCTGTGCCATCCAGGACCTGTCTCTTGTTAGCCTATGACCCTTGACCATATCCATTGCTGCATGCAGCGGGTGATCCCTGCCTGCGGCAACTCTCAGGTACCATTTGGCCTGAAGGACCCTATGCCTATCCGTCATTGTTGGTAGCGCCAGGATATGTCTCATGCATATAATTGGTGTGTCCTTTGTGTACCCCAGGATTAACCGCATGGCAGCATTCTGTATGCGCTCCAACCTTTCAAGCTGGCTCTTTCATACTGTCAACAGCCCCAAACAATACTCAATTGGTTTGCATGGGTCATTTCTCATTGCGTTCTTAACTACCGTCACTTGTGAACTTGGCGGAATTGCGTAATTCATCCGTTACATCGCAACAGAGTTACACATCCATATTTTTCCATTCGCTCTCCTGGGCGGACCCCGATCCCCCTAGCGCGGGTTCCCTCACCGGTTGAATTAACCAATCACCGAGTTTCTGGCTGTACTGACCTTTAGGCAGTTGACCCCTTTACACAACATCCGTTCCATTCCACCCATGGATAGCCGTCTCAAGCTAGGTCACAGATGAGTTGATATTTATACATTCATGTAGTGTCGATCGTGTATTAGTTAATCTATTTTTGTTTGTTTGTTCTGTGCCGACGAAGGCTTTGGCCGCAACGTCCATTGTTTTTTGTAGCTGTGCTTTGGTAAAGCTCTCAACCTACTTCTCGTTTTTCAGTGATTCAACATAATACCTGGGACATCTGTCTTGACGCTCCGGTTATCCAGGGAGTACCACACAACCGATGCCTTGTTTGGGTGTATAATGGCCCCTGCGTCTCTGCACCACTCCGCTACCGTGTTTACTGCTACCTGTAAGTCTTTCGCCAAACTGGCCCTGTCTCTGCCCTGTCTGTACACCAGCATATCATCTGCAAATGTCAAGATTCTACCCGCACCTGGTGTCTCAATAGCTGCGATTTTGCTGGTGTAGACATTAAAGGCCGCCGTCCCTGGATGAGGGGTTAGCAGCTTTCTCCGTAACCCCGAATACTCTCATGGTTGACGTGAGCGCACGAGAACTGAAAGCGGTTCGAGTTGCGCCAGTGACTTATGAGAGTATGGAGCCGGTCGCCCAGAAAGCAATGGCAAACTACTGAGCGTAATCTTTCCAAGAAATCAACAGTCAGCTGAAAGATGCTGATGTTGACAGCGATGTCTTGTGAAGGATATGCAAAACATTTATTTAGACATTAAAGAGCACTGGGGGCAAGGCAGATCCCTGCGGCAACCCAGGTGTAATAATACAGGGATCAGAAGTCCAGGAACCCATGCGCTGTGCAATCTTACGCTCATAAAGAACTGCCGCAACCTATCTAACAAGGCAAGGGCAGACTTCCTTGTCCCACAGTGTGTGTATTAACCGATCATACCTGACCCTGTTATACGCATCCTCCAGGTCAAGAGCTACCGCCACTGTCTCCTGTTTATCCTGGAAGCCCTCATAGACGTCAAATGCAAATGTCGCAGAATTGGCTCAAGTGTCCTTCCCAGGCCGGTAACTCCCGAGTCCTTGGGGAAGCAGATTACGACTTTCCAAATGTCGCTGAAGCCTGCGTGCTACTATCTTTTCGAGGACTTTGCCATACGTGTTTTGCAGGGTTATGATTCGGTATCTATTAAGTCTGGAGTGATCCTTACCTGGCTTCGGGAGTGGGACCAGGTAGCTATGCAGCCAATCGTGGGGTATTTCCGCCTTATTGATGCTTAGGTTGAAACAAAGAGCCATCTCCTCCAAGTCCCCATCATTTATGTTCCTCAAATGGGAGTACCTCACCCCATCACTACTTTGAGAACAGAACTGCTAGGACAAAAGTACAAGGACAAAACAGCGATACATTTTGCCACAACAAAGAGGATTTATGTCACCAACATTTTTTCTAGCACGTATAAATGGCATGTTGAGTAGGAGCAAATTTAGACTAGGAGCAGATGGACATAGTTCATCTATGTGCCAGGTATATATGCCAGATATATGAATGGTAAGGTTAAAACTGAAAACTATAAGGAAGATCCCAAAGAGCATCAAGTTAGATCTAGCATTACTTAAAATAAAGAAATTGGAGACAGATATTACTATACCTTAGATATAATGACATGGAGATAATACAGACTATATATGAACAACGGGACATGTTGCAGAAATCAATCAAACAGACATCCAGTTAAATCATTCCACCTAAACATATAATCACACAAACAAAATGGATGACACCTGAAATTCTGCAGATGATGGATGAAAGTAGAAAGAAAAAGCAAGATAAAGAAACATATAATAGAATACATAAAGAAATAATAAACGCATGCAAGCAGGCTAAAGAAATCTGGCTGGATCAGCAATGCATGGACATTGGGACAAACTATGAAAAAGACGTGTTCCATTATCAACAAATAAATTCCACTGGATGTTTAAAATTGAGGAATAGTGCAGTAATACTGAGAGTCAAGTTGATATTGTTAATTGATGGACAAAATATCTAGAAGAGCTGTATGATGATAGGAGGCTGGATGTAAATATTCATAACAATGGCGAAGGTCCACCAAAACTTGCACCGAAAGTTAAAGATGATACTGGCACCTTGCCATCTTGACAGACAATAGTTTGTTACATTGTGCTTCAAAAAAGGCATAATAACTACTTCTCATGGCAGTAAATAATCCATTGATGGAGTTATACCTCTCCCTAGCACAATGCCTGGGCTGAATGATAGAGACCATGTGTTGCCCATGCAGCATGATCCCTCTCTCAGCCTGTCTAGTTTACTCCAGAGGAAAGGTAACACCAATACATCTAGAACAAGACAAGCTGCAGAAGCTGCCATATCAGCAAAGCAATGCTCTAACTGTCCGCCTGTTGGCGCTTCGATGAAGATGAACTACACCACATAAAGAAAGGAAAGGCACCTGGTCCAGACAACATTGTGCTAGAAGAAATTGAAGCACTAGATTTTGGATTTGAAATATTGACATTTCTAAATGACATCTACAGTAGTAGGTACATGCCTAGTGACCTATTAAAATCCATCTTTATAGCTCTGCAAAAGAAATCATGTGTGAAGCAGTCTTCAGACTTAATAATCTGACATGACATGCCCCTTACAAACTTGACTAAAGCAACTAATTTGTACAGTATAATGCACAATGTTACCGTTGTTTATGTTTGAACTCTGACATATTGGATAAAAAATTGTTATTTTTGTTTGGATGGTGAACATTTGTTTTACTAATGGAAGGTTTGTAATGATTATTTTGTAGAATCAAAATAACATCTTGTTACAATACTTAAACTTACAGTGTGAAAGAGCTACTGCTGCAGCTTCTGAAGACGGCAGCCAACAACTCATGACCAGCAGCACAAGCTGTATTTTCTGTGTAGGCATTATCTTGAGGGGGAAAAAAGAAATGCAGATGGTGATTTGACATGTTAGATGACTATACAGCATACATATAGACATTTAAAACAAACTCTCGACAAGTGATATTTGATGGCCTCCACTTCTGTATAAACAAGACACTGGACGTGATAGGCAACAATATTCACAAGACAACAGAAACAGACAAACCCTATAACAACCTCAAATATAACCAATCATCACACCAATAGTTGAACAAGGTCATGATTATTCCTTGAAGAGCAGCAAGCTATGCTAAATATTGCATATATTTACTCCAGAAATATAATGTTTATATTAAATTAAGCAATAGTTTGTACATATAAATAATACATTATAAAAAACCACAGTCAAATAACACCTTTCTACATTTATTATCTATCTCCATAAATACAATTACCGTCAGTCCACATGTACAATTAAGTGTTGGAAGGCACTGCAGCTTTTGATCTAGAGCCAAATGTGTGAACTTTACTGCACTGAATTTGTTTGTGTAGTATTCACTTGCCCGCTCCGTGGTGAAGGGATTTACAAATGCAACTCGTAATTCCGCATATCGCGGTCGAAACATCGCTGCGGGCGATTTGGCAGCAGACCGCCTTGTTTTGATTTTTTCCGAAATGGTATGGGTGCCAGCCGTTCAGAAAGCAATGGCAAACTACTGAAAATAAACTTGCCAAGAAATCACAAACAGCATACAAATGCTGGGGTTGACTGTGATATCCTGTAAAAGGATATGCAACTAACTTCTTTTAGTATTTCCTTACTAGAATCTATTCGTCTGACTCTTGGTCCTCCTCTAGCGATATAACCAGAGCTGCTTCTCATTTTCCTCACCTCATTAGCACAAAACAATTCATAAACAAATGTACAAGAAGCCGAGCTCTACTACAGAGGATGCTTTCAGGATAATAAAAGAACTAAGAAAATTTAAACAAAGAGGGGCAGGAGGACATATTCTTAAGTATAAAAAATACACAATAGAAATCAGTTGTGTGATAAGAAAAGACAAATACAATGTAATAAATAATAAACATCTCTAGCTGCAATAGAAAGGTGGAGACATGTTCTAAAAAATCAGACCATTCACAGATGAATTCAGACAACCACTACATATAACTGATGAAAGAAGTGACAAAACGTTAACAGAAAGGAAAAGATACATTAGATAGATGGAAGGAGTACTATAGAGAAATATATGAAGATACGGAAAAGAATCCAGATAATTGACATGACAATGAATAGAGGGAACCAGAACTTTGTTAAAGTGTAATCAAGAATACGATATCTGAAGAGAGGGGAAGGAAACAAAGCTGAGATAATATATCTGTCAACTGTCACTGTCATTTACTGCCAATATAGTACCTTGCAGTGTATGGCAGAGGGGTCTTTGAGCCTGAGGAATAAAGGCCGCCTGACTAGTGCAGTCACCGCGAACTGTGCAGGTTAGGGTTTTCTTTTTGCCACATACAGAAAAAAATCCCACACCTTACCGAGGGATCGAACCCGGGTCTCCCGAAGGAGAGTCCGGCGTTCTAGCCACTCGGTCAGCCTACTGAACTATAACATATAATATCAGCAGAACTAATCCAGTCAGGATGAGATGCCAACATTTGTGTCCATTATGCACTATTTGTGAAGATCTAAAACAGCGCTGATAGGCCCAAATATGGATGAGAACAATTTAAAACCCTCTTCTAAAGGCAGAACGTTGTTTAGTGTACACCAACTATCATACTCTCACGCTATTAACTCATGCTAACAAAGTCTTCCTGTCAAAAGGTTAGAAAGGAAGCTAGAAAATGAACTGTAAAAGGTAACAGCAGATTTTACACAGGGCAGAGATATAGAGTACCATATCTTCAATACGAGAACCATTCTTTTTGAGAAATGCAGAGTACGATGTAGAACCTGTTGGTTTCAAAGACTGCAGTAAGGCCTTTAACTGTGTTCAACAGAAGAAGACGTGGAAAATCTAAAGAGGTGTGCAGTTTTCAGCACATTTGATCCTCTTAACAACCAATTGTCAGAGTAGTAAATGAGACATTACACTGGTTTGAGATGCAAAGGTGTGTAAAACAAGGCTACATTGTCTCCACATACCTGTTCAACATCTACGCAGAAACCGACCGGGATTCAAACCTGTCACCTCCAAATAGCGACTATAGTTTTCATATTTTATGTTGTCTAGTGCGTCATCTAGACTCTACTATCTTCTCCTCCTTCTGTGAGCACCAAACAATACTATGTGTGTTTATTTATGTAAGATAAATAAAGAAATAAAAGATAAATGGGTGAAGGCAAAAGAAAGTTGGTTAAACGAGCAGTGCAAAAAAAGAAAAGAATTAAATTCCATTAAAGAAACAAAAAATATACACAGACAAATCAATGAGCTCACGGGGAGAAAAATAAGAATAAATACAGGGTGTTTGAAATCAAAAACAGGAAAGATATTATTGGAGGAAGGTGCTATAATGAAGATATGGAATCAGTTTATAAGAGAATTATATGATGGAGAAAGGAAGAAGTAACAGAAGAAATAAACTTAGAAGGTCCACCTATTCTAAAAGAAGAAGTGAAGTCGCTGACGCTGTAAAACATATGAAGAAAGGAAAAACAGCTGGACCAGATGAAATCACAATAGAAGAATTAGAAGTATTGGGAGAATTTGGAGTAGATATATTAACCAAAACGTTTAATGATATTTACAACAGTGGATATTTACCCAGTGATCTGATGAAATCTGTATTTATAGCTATACCAAAAAGACCAGGAGTAATTGAATGTGAAGATTGTTGTACAGTTAACCTCATAAACCATATCACTAAGCTTCTACTCAAAATCATAATGAGAAGAACCAGAAAGAAAATACAAATAGAAATTAGTGAAGAACAGGATGGATTTGTGGAAGGAAAAGGCACAAACAATGCAGTATATACATTACGGACACTAATAGAAAGGTCACTAGAGAAACAGAAAGACATATATTTGTGCTTCATAGATTATACTTAAAAAAACAGACAGACAGACAGGCAGACAGACAGGCAGGCAGGCAGACAGACAGACAGGCTGGCTGGCAGACAGGCAGGCAGGCAGGCAGGCAGGCAGACAGATAGATCATAGATTATACTAAGGCATTTGATAAAGTAAAATATGATGAACTGATTAAAATGTTGGAAGATATCAACACTGATGGGAAAGATTTAAGAATAATAAAGAATATTTACCGGAACCAAGTAGCAGCAATTAAAATGGGAAATAAAGAGGGCAGATATGAACAGTTAAAGCTAGGAGTGTGAAAGGGGTGTGTCTTGTCACCAGATCTCTTCTCTCTATATAGCGAAGTAATAATGAGAGAGATCAAAGAGGCGCCATGAATACTAATTGGAGATTATAATATAAATATTATACGCTATGCAGATGACACAGTATTGGTGGCGGATAATTCAACAGACTTACAACAATTGTTGGACACTGTAGTAACAGAGAGTGCAAAGAAAGGACTCTCCTTGAATATCAAGAAAACAGTAACAATGGTGATATCAAAGAAAATGGTGACGCCAAAATGTGACATAGAAATAGAAGAGAACATTCTTAACCAAGTGGATAATTTTAAACACCTAGGGGCATTTATAACATCAGATGGAAGATGTACAAAAGAGATTAAGAGCAGAATAGGGCAGGCAAAAGCTGCATTTCATAAAATGAAGGGTATCTTGTGCAATAAGTCACTGTCACTGAATGTAAGAAAGAGAGTGCTGAAATGCTATGTAGAACCAGTTTTGCTGTATGGCAGTGAATCTTGGAATGTAAATGAACAAATTAAAAATAAATTAGAAGCAACAGGTTCAGAATGCTCTTAACCACATGAAAACTGACAAGATCCCCGGTTCAGACAGCATCACAACAGAAATGATTAATGCTTTAGAAAAATACGGAATAGATAAAGTTACCAGACTACTGAATACAATATATGATAATGGAGACATACCTCATGAATTATGTAATTCTGTATTTATTGCAATCCCAAAGAAATCAGGAGCCTTATATAATGAGTCACTTCACAAAGATTTTGCTAAGAATTATCATGGCAAAGAGTTAGGAAGAAAATACAACCTGAAATAGGAGAGGAACAATGTGGGTTTGTAGAAAGCAAGGGTACAGTAAATACTTGGAATCAACGACTGGCAAGAGAAGGTCGACCAGAGAGACGAATGGAGACGGATTATATCTGCAGCAAAGAACCTCCATGGCTCGGAACGCTGAAGAACGAACGAACGAACAAACTTTAATTTCAAAGGGTTAAGAATTGGGCACGCAGGCCCGTCTAACATTCTGCCCTTCTATCACTCTCTTTCATACATTATTTCATTCACACATCATTCAAGGCTAACAGAGAACAGCAACAATATAAAAGATATGCATTATAAAGGCATGGGCAAAATGCGAACATCAAAACTACACGACACAGTAAAATTAGATAATGGTCTGACACTTGTTATTAGCCATGTGGAATATACTGGCCTACCAAAAGGGGACTGGCTGTTATACTAGGGTTTTGTTATTATTATTATTATCTCTATTATTAAGGGGGAAGATAATCCGTACTGAGATAGTGTTCGAGTAATTTGCGATTATATGAACAGGGATTGGTGATGTCTTTGATTTCTTGTGGAAGATTGTTCCACAGCTGAGCTGCGGAGTACGTTAAGCTTGTTTTGTATAAGTCAATCCTAGGCTTCGGAATGTGTAATATATTTAAACGTTTACTGTGTCTAGCATTATGTTTAAACAATGGCCAAAGGTAATTTGGGGCATTCCGATGCAGGATTTTGTGAATTAGTTTAGCTTTATTGAAAAGCAGGCGTTTGCGGAGTGGTAGTAACTGAAGGCGTTTATACAGGCTAGGATTGTCAGATAAATGTTTGTTATAAATTAGACTCATGGCCCGTTTCTGGAGTGAGTAAAGTCGCTTAGTGTTTGAATTAGAACAACCGTCCCAGATTGTAGAGCAGTAGTCAAAGTGTGTCTGTATATGAGAAGTATAGAATAGTTTCCTTGTGTCCTCATCAAGGAAGTTTTTAATTTTGGCGAGTTGGTAGACCTTTCTCGCTGTTTGTTTAATAAGCGCTTGAACGTGGGAATTAAAGTTTAGGTTTCTATCAATGATTATGCCTAATGTTTTGTGCTCAATTACACTTTCTACTGGCATGTTATCGATGTGAAGTTGAAGTGATGTGTGTGAGCTAAGAGTTTGAAGTCTTTGTCTGGTTGTTAGTAACATTGATTTTGTTTTAGTGATGTTAATTTGCATACGGTTTGAATAGCTCCACCTAACTACATTATTTAATTCTTGTTGTAAAGACGACTCCAATAAAATACAGTTTTCAGCATTTGTGTACACTGTACAGTCGTCTGCAAATAGATCGCAGGACGACGAAAGATGTAAAGGTAGATCGTTAATATATATGGCAAACAATAGAGGGCCAAGAATAGAGCCTTGCGGTACTCCAATATTGAAGGTAGTGGTATGAGACAGACATTTATTATGTGATACTACTTGCTTTCTGTTTGATAGAAAAGATGATATTAGAGTGACTACATTAGGGCCAATTTTCATTGTCTCAAGTTTTTTAATTAAAATAACATGGTCTATCATATCAAATGCTTTCTTGAAATCAATAAACACAGTTCCACATAGACTGTTGTTTATATTCTGGTGCCAATTTTCTATCATGTTTGTTAGGGCCGTATGGCAAGAATATTTTGGTCGAAATCCTGATTGGTTGTCAACAATAAGCTTGTTGCGAACTAAATACTGTAATGTTACTTTATGGATGTGTTTTTCTAGTGGCTTAGATAGTGATGATAGTAAGGAAATGTGTCTGTTGTCCAATGAACCAGATTTAAGAAGAGGGTACACTTTAGCGATTTTGAGAGCTGATGGAAAGTGGCCTTTGGTGAGACACTGATTATATACATAGGTTAGTGATATACAGATCACTGGCGCAGCACAACGGAGAATCCGGTTGCTGATTCCATCTAACCCAGATGAGGTTGTGTTTTTTAGGTTACTGAGGTAAGTGAATACCTCAGTGATTGTCATTAGCGGTATGTCGGAAAGAATATCGCCGGAGCATCTATTCTCGCAAAACGATGACAGTAAAGATAAGTTGCAAGGAGAATTAGGTATTGAAGCCTTCAACTGGTCTATGTCAGTTTGAAAAAAAATTACTGAATTGGTCGCATGTAATATGATTTGATGGTAAAGAATTTCGGAAGTTATACTTGTTTGTCAAGGTGTTAATTGCCTTCCATATATCCTTACTATTTGTTTTATCCATTACTAAGTTCTTAAAGTAATTTTTCTTTTCCCGTCGTATGGTATATTGGACTTTGTTTCTAAGAGTACGGTATGCGCTGAGATCCCGCTTTTTATGTGCTTTATCTCTGTCTCTCATAATTTCAAGTATTTCCTGGGTGATCCAAGGTGGCTTGACGTGGTGTTTTACACGAACTTCCTTGATTGGCACATGTCTATCAAAAACGTCAATAAATGTTTTCATCCAGAATTCCAGAGCATCATCCGGGTCAGGAAGCTGACAAACATTGTCTAGAGGTGAACTGAGCAAGTCCTGTAAAAATGCGTTTTGGTTGAAATGTTTGTAACTTCTATATTTTACACTTATGTGTTTATGTTTAGGAGTTTTAATTCCTTGTTTAGACCACGTGCAGCATATTGGGTAGTGATCGCTCATTGCACAATTGGGTACAGCGCATTCTATGATGTTGTCTGAGCAAGTTACATAAATGTGATCTATGACTGTTGAAGATGACTTTGTTACTCTAGTAGCCTGTTGTACTATTTGTTGGAAATTGTATGATGCAATTATATTTCCCCATATTATGTTGGATTTGTTGGTGTCAATGTTAAAGTCTCCGAGTAGTATAATTTCCTTCCCGGAAGCGAAAACCACATCCATCATGGTAGTGAAGTTTTCGTACCAGACGTGTCCAGCACTGGGATTTCGATAGAGGTAGCCAATTATCAGGGGTGTGCGGTTTTGAAGTTTTAGCTCTAACCACATACATTCTATTTCGCAAGTTTCAAAGTCTAGCCTACGGTGAGCATTTAGTAAATTAGAAACATAGGTTACTATGCCTGTCTCTTGTTTCCTACAGGGATCCCTTCTAAAAACTTTGTACCCTTTAATAGATATGTCCTCATCTGAAATGTTATCATTAAGTCTACTTTCACTAAGGCCGAATAAATGAAAATTTTGATTAAGAATAGAAGATAACTCTGGTAGCTTGTTAAATAAGCTGCAAATATTTAAGTGTCCAAGGCGTATTCCTGACTTACTGAGCCAGTGTTGCCACTTCTCAGACATTTCATCCATGAAGAAAGTGTAAATTAGTCAATGTTAAGCAAAAATACAAGATCATAAAAAAAAAATCACAATTACATTAACTTACAAAATATCAGTAATACAAATAGATATGTAAATGACAATATTATAACGATATAACTAATTACACCAACGAATATAATGCAAACACGGAACAAAACGAATTAAAGAACATACAACAAATAATTAACCTGGAAAAAAAAAAAAACTACTTCACAAGCTATGTAACCAACTGTTATCCAAAAGAATTAATAAATGACCATACAAGTCAATGTCTCTGTTTAAAGCGGAGTATCCCACACGGGAAATAAAACGTTAAACAGTAAGCAGAAGGAAGAACAGTGAAGACCCCCTCACTCACAGTAAAAACACAATGAAAAGTATTGTAAAGCTATACAGCTAAGTACTATCAATTAATATAAAGTCAAAACAAGTCAATGTTTGTAGTTGCTTATAACCTAATACGTTACTAGATCAAGTAGTAACCAAATATGCAGATAAACGTTCAAGGAGAGGCTCTTTCTTGTACCGAGATCCGGTGTAGCTTTGTGCTAAGTTGCTAGTAAATACCAGGTTGTGTTGGTTGTTGGTATAGCGACATTATAAGTGCTTGACGAAGTGTAGCTGGGCTATACCGTGTGAGGTGCAACCATTCTGGGTTACAATGAAATGGGTACTGATGATGCCTCATGGGTATGTAATGACTACCAACTAGAGCCTCTGGTTTGTGGCTAACAGGAGGTTGTGGTGGCACATCGTTGTTGCTGAGAGTTGGTTCCTTTCTGGGGAGAATAGGAAAAATATCTTCGTAATTATTACCCTCTTGTGTGAAAGTATTTAACGGACTTGGTGTAGTGGTAGTGTCCCGTCTGGCTTGGATTTCAGGTGCAGTGGTTATGAGTGGTCTGTACACTTCTGTCCTATTAGTACTTGATGTGACGGGAGTATGTCATCTGGCTTGAGTTTCAGGAGTAGCTAAAAGTGTCCGGCGCGATCCCGTATTGGATGTATGGTATGTCCGTTCAGGATATTTGATATTCTTGGCGAGAAAACTGGTGCCCAATGTAGACAAATGTATTTGATCCTTATAAAGACTCTTTTTGGTGCACCAGCCTGCGAAGTGAATGATGCTGTGTTGTTGATGAATTGTATCATGTTTTGAGAACAGAACTTCTGCAAAATGTTGTTATTTATGTCAGCTAGACGGCGCTGCTGTCCATAACTTGGTGATATGATGGAGGAGAAGAAAATGGATGAGTTAGGAAAAGTGTGACGTAATCCGTTCAAGAGTGCCAGTAGTTGAGACCCTGTGATTTGTTGGTTGTTCATGGTGTCGGTGATACCAATATGTACGCTTGCCCTTCTAACGCTATGATTAACAGCTAACCTGCTAATCTTGTCTGTTAGCCGGTCTACACCAGCCCCAGGCAGTGGGATTATTGAAACAATGTCTTTGTCTGACGTGGCCATCCTGTCGCTGTATAAACCTTTCATTAAGGAATCGCCTAGTATAATATGTGTACAGTCAGGTCGTGCTGTCTGTACATGTTGGTTTTCAGCACGTCTCGACCGTTGTTTCATCCATTTCCGATTATCAGCAGTCTTTATGTCTCCATGTGGTTTTCTCGATGTATCTTGTAGGCTTGTCTTGCCCGTTGGCAGCATGTTAGAGCACTGTAGGTTTTCTAGTGACTTTTCTTGAAGTACTTCGAACCTATTGCTTATTTTGACGTCAATGGGGTAGACTGCTTGTTGTTGTTTATCTTCGTCTGCGCATTGAGGTGTTTGTTGTTGTTTATCTTCCTCTGCGCATTGAGGTGTTTTCATAGCGCTTATCTGTTCTGGGTGGGATTGAGCTTCCCCAAGATTTCCTAAGGATGAAGCTGTTGCTTGGGAATTACATGCTTCTTCGGTTTGGTTGGTAGAGGACACATTCTGTAAGATTTGAACTGTATTTCTCAGCAGTAAATTTTCATCTCGCAGGAGTGCGACTTCTGTCTTGAGAGCATTGTAATCACTGCTTATCTTGTTGTTTGCTTCAATGTTGGTTGAAACAGTGACAATGAGCGCCTTTAGTGATTGTTCTAGTTCCTCAATGCGCTGTTTACAGTCGCACGAATGTCCATTGATAGTTAAGATGCTATTGTTATCTGAGGCAGGTACTTCTTCAACAATGTCAACATTGGGTTCTATGTTGTTTTGGATACGCTCCATTGGGTATTCAATGGCCAAGAGCACTGGTGGGTTGGCAGGCCTCGTGTTGATGTTGTCATGTATACTCATCGTATGAGTTAATTGACGAACATTGTTAGCTGGTGTGCTGTCGACAGCTGTAGTTGTGGGCTGCGTAGATTCGGTGAATGTCTGTGTCGAGTTTTCAAGTTCAACAAAATCTACTTTTAGCCAGGAATTAATGTTTTCATTACTGCCCTGTGTCATGAGTTTATTTTTACTGCGGTACAAATGTATCGTAATCACTGGCGTCGTAATCAGATCCTCAACGTGGGCCCCGTACTTATCTTGCCTGTGTTCAATTAGTTCAAGCCTGTAGTAGTTGAGTAGGCAAGTTCGGAATGCCTCATAATGGAGTGTGTTGTTGAAGGAAACAGTAACACACTGTCCTGAGTTGGTGTGTTTGACGACTAAGCCGTTGGGATTTATGCACTTGGATAGCTTATTCTTCACGGCCCTCTCTTTGTTTAGTATGTAAGTTTTATTGGCAGTCTATCGTAAACCTGAGCGAGTCCTTTCACCATTCACTTCCAATACGGAGCACTCTCCTTCCCCTGACATTATTGCATAATATTACGAATAACTAAACTTGAAGAACGCAGCAATCGCATTGTTATCTAGCCACGCCGCGGGCAATTTGAGGTCCCGTGGTTGTATCTGACACGCCTCGTGCACTTGATTGGTTAAAATTTAATAGTGTTCAACTATCACTCGAAATGAATATTATATATAACACACATTTTTGCGATAATCAACACTTGTATTAATCTAAAAACTTTTTAACCACATCCTCAGAATCACAACGAGCACATTGATATAAAAATCCATGATAGGTGATTCAGCTTGCAATAATAATAATCCGAGAAGTAAGAGTTATCGTATGAGTTAATTGACGAACATTGTTAGCTGGTGTGCTGTCGACAGCTGTAGTTGTGGGCTGCGTAGATTCGGTGAATGTCTGTGTCGAGTTTTCAAGTTCAACAAAATCTACTTTTAGCCAGGAATTAATGTTTTCATTACTGCCCTGTGTCATGAGTTTATTTTTACTGCGGTACAAATGTATCGTAATCACTGGCGTCGTAATCAGATCCTCAACGTGGGCCCCGTGCTTATCTTGCCTGTGTTCAATTAGTTCAAGCCTGTAGTAGTTGAGTAGGCAAGTTCGGAATGCCTCATAATGGAGTGTGTTGTTGAAGGAAACAGTAACACACTGTCCTGAGTTGGTGTGTTTGACGACTAAGCCGTTGGGATTTATGCACTTGGATAGCTTATTCTTCACGGCCCTCTCTTTGTTTAGTATGTAAGTTTTATTGGCAGTCTATCGTAAACCTGAGCGAGTCCTTTCACCATTCACTTCCAATACGGAGCACTCTCCTTCCCCTGACATTATTGCATAATATTACGAATAACTAAACTTGAAGAACGCAGCAATCGCATTGTTATCTAGCCACGCCGCGGGCAATTTGAGGTCCCGTGGTTGTATCTGACACGCCTCGTGCACTTGATTGGTTAAAATTTAATAGTGTTCAACTATCACTCGAAATGAATATTATATATAACACACATTTTTGCGATAATCAACACTTGTATTAATCTAAAAACTTTTTAACCACATCCTCAGAATCACAACGAGCACATTGATATAAAAATCCATGATAGGTGATTCAGCTTGCAATAATAATAATCCGAGAAGTAAGAGGTACGAAAACACGTTTTCACTCACGGTTTCTTCCAGAGAAGAAGAAGAAGAAGAAGAAGAAGAAGAAGAAGAAGAAGAAGAAGAAGAAGAAGAAGAAGAAGAAGAAGAAGAAGAAGAAGAAGAAGAAGAAGAAGAAGAAGAAGAAGAAGAAGGGTACAGTAAATGCTGTGTATATACTGATGGCAGTAATTGAACGTTCTATAGAAGTAAACAAAGATCTACACCTGTGCTTTATTGACTACACAAAGGCTTTCAATAAAGTGAGATATGTCGACATGATAAGGATGCTTTAAGATCTACAAATTGATGGAAAAGACCTTAGAATTGTAAAAAAAAACATATATTGGAAACAACAAGCTGCCATAAGCATTGATAATGAAGTAGGTCAATATCAGCCTATTAATAGAGGTGTGAGACAGGGATGTTAATGTCTCCAGATCTTTTTTCCCTGTACAGTGAAAATATTTTCAGAAATTTAGAAGATATGGAAGGAATCAACATTGGGGGACGATAGATCAATAACATTAGATATGCAGATGATACAGTCTTGATTGCAGACAATGAACAACGTTTAGTAGATGCGGTTGTTGCACACAGTGAACAACTAGGGTTAGAACTGAATTGTAAGAAGACACAGATTATGGTCGTCACTAGGAAGGAAGAAATACCGCAATGTAATATACAAGTAAATGGGCATATGGGAAACAAGTGAATCGGTACAATTATCTCAGAACAGTCATAACATCTGATGGGAGATGCCTTGAAAAGATTAGAACAAGAATTGCCATTGCGAAGATAGCCTTTTGCAAGATGAAAAACATACTGACCAATAAAAAGATATGAATAGAAATGAGAAAAAGAGTGTTGAAGTGCTACATAGAACCTGTACTTTTATATGCATGTGAAGCGTGGACAATGAGCAGACCAGCTGGAAAACATTTGATGGCTGTGGAAATGTGGTTTCTGAGGAAAATGCAAAGAATACCATGGACAGACAGAAAAACCAATGAACAAGCCCTGCAAGAAACAAATAAATGATCATAAACTGACTGGAGACATTAGATGTAGACAGTCAAAAATTTTTGGGCATGTTATGAGAAGAAATGAATTGGAGAACTTGGTGACAACTGGCAAGATCGAAGGGAAGAGACCAAGGGGAAAACCATGAAGTAAATACCTGGATAGCTTGGCCATGTGGCATGGTAGAGACAGAAACACGGAGCTGATCCACGACTCTGGTGATCGAGTGAGATGGCAAAACATGACCGCCCACGCTTATCGGCATGGCACATGATGGATGGAAAAGCAACAGATATGTAGTTCCTGAGACGAATGTTGCAAATTCCTTGGACTGCCAGAGTAACTAACGACGGCTGCCTGAAACAGGCTAATGAAACTAGAACATTATATACAACAATAAGAAAGAGTCAAACAACTTTATTCGGTCATGTGATGAGAAGAGAGGCTTTGAAGAACATCGTGACAACTGGAAAGATGGAGGGGAAGAGAGGCAGAGGCAGACCGAGAGAACTGATGCTGGATGGATTGAGACGGTAGCACGGAGGAATGCCATCAGCAGAGTTGATCCAGAACACCAAAGACTGAGATTTGTGGAGATCCATGAACGCCTACGCCAGCTGGCACGGCACTTGATGATGATGATGTGATTATTAATGTGTTTCTTGTAGAACTTTCTCCTCACTCGTTTTTCTGAGCCAGTGAATGTTTCTCAGTTTATTTATTATGTTCCACTTGACTGACATACAAGTACAAATACAAGTTACAAAAGTATAGATTCTATATAGCACTTCAATACTCTTTTTCTTACTGGAATTTACAGCTTTCTGTTGGTGAATATGTGTTCCATCTTGCAAAAGAATATCTTTGCCCTAGCGATTATTGTTCAAATCTCTGCACAAATACAAGTACAAGACTTTGATTAAGACACTGACACCTCTAGTACAAAACTAGTCCTTCCTTCAGATCAGCTGTTATTATAATATATATATATATATATATATATATATATATATATATATATATATATATATATATATATATATATATATATATATATATATATCGTATATTTGCTCTATATAGTATATTTGCAAATCAACATATTAAGAGAGGTGTTAGGCAGGGATGTGTAATGTCTCCAGATCTGTTTTCCCTATACAGTGAAAATATTTTCAGGAATGTAGAAGATATAAATGGAATCAGCATTGGAGGACGAAACATCAATAACATTAGATATGCAGATGATACAGTATTGATTGCAGACAATGCACAAGATCTACAACAATTAGTAGACGCAGTTGTTGTACACAGTGAGCAGCTGGGAATTAAATTGTAAAAAGACACAGGTTATGGTCGTCACTAGGAAGAACGAAGTGCGACAATGTAATATACAAGTAAATGGGAATATTCTTCAACAAGTGAATCGGTACAATTATCTCGGAACAGTCATAACATCTGATGGGAGATGCCTTGAAGAGATTAGAACAAGAATCGCCATGGCGAAAGTAGCCTTTAGCAAGATGAAAAACATTCTGACCAATAAAAAGTTGTCAGTTGAAACAAGAAAAATAGTGTTGAGGGGATACATAGAGCCTATTCTTTTGTATGGATGTGAAACTTGGACAATGAGCAGTCAAGCTGAAAAACATCTGATGGCTGCAGAAATGTGGTTTCTGAGGAACATGCAAAGAGTACCATGGACAGATAGAAAAACCAATGACCAAGTACTACAGGAGACAAATGAAAATCGTAAATTGATTAGAGAAATTAGACGTAGACTGTCCACATTTTTTGGACATGTTAAAAGACCACCGTGTGAATGTGGAAGGCAAGGGGAAACCACCACATTATCTTCCCAAGATTTCATGGCGACACACATTTCAGAAATAGTGAACGACGTTAATGGCTGTCTTAGGACATCCTCGTCCGGTAGGGACAGTCATGAGCCACAGGTGACACCAGACCGTCATCCAGCTACTGATGGCAAAACTAAAACAATAACTAAACTAAATAAATTTAGAGTAGGAACGTGGAATGTTAGGACATTAAATGAGCTAGGAAAGTTAAACAATGTTCTAAGAGAAATGAAAAACATGAAAATGAATATACTAGGCATAAGTGAGATGAGATGGAAGGGATCTGGCAAAATTATAACCGACAAACACACAATAATTTATTCTGGAGGGGACACACATGAAAAAGGTGTAGGAATAATATTTGATGAAAATACAGCCAAATCTATGACTGGATACTGGTGCATTTCAGATAGAGTTATAATGGTCAAAATCAAAGGCAAACCAATAGATATAAATATTATACAAGTATATGCACCAACAACAAACAGTAGTGATGAAGATATACAAAACTTTTACGATGAAGTTGAAATGGCAATAGCCCAAATTGGATCACAAGAAATAAAAATAATACTGGGGGATTTTAATGCAAAAGTAGGAAAGGGAAAAATAGAGGATATAGTGGGGAATTACGGTTTATGTACAAGAAATGAAAGAGGAGAGAAACTAATAGAATGGACAAATATTAATGATATGATAATTGGAAACACATGGTTTAAACACCATAAAAGACGACTATACACATGGAAAAGCCCTGATATGAAAATACGCAACCAAATTGACTACATACTTATTAATAAAAGATTTAGAAATGCATTAATTAATGTAAAGACAATGCCTGGTGCTGACGGTAACAGTGATCATGTACCACTATGTGAACAAATAAAAGTAAGATTAAAGAGAGGGGAAAAAATGGTTAAAAACTTGAGACTTAATAAAGAGGTTCTGAAAGTAGATAAAGAAATTCAAGAACAATACAGAGTGACTGTGAAAAATAGGTACAATGCAATAGCTAAAATACAGAGTATAGATGAACAATGCGAAATGTTAAGGGACTCCATTCATCAAACTAGCAAAGAAATATTACCGGAGAGAAGCCAAAAAGCTAAGAAAAAATGGATGAATGAAGAAATCTTAAGGTTGATGGACAAAAGGAAACAGAATAAAAATGACAAACAAGAGTATGCTAAGATAAATAAAGAAATAAGAGATAAATGTGTGAAGGCAAAAGAAAGTTGGTTAAATGAGCAATGCAAAAAAATTGAATTAAATTCCATTAAAGATCAAAAAATTATGTACAGACAAATCAGCGAGCTCACAGGAAGAAAAATAAGAATAAATACAGGGTGTTTGAAATCAAAAACAGGACAGACTTTATTGGAGGAAGGTGCTATAATGAAGAGGTGGAATGAGTATATAAGAGAATTATATAATGGAGAAAGGGAAGAATTAACAGAAGAAAGTAACTTAGAAGGCCCACCTATTCTAAAAGAAGACGTCGCTGATGCTATGAAACATATGAAGAAAGGAAAAACAGCTGGGCCAGATGAAATCACAATAGAAGAATTAGAAGTGTTGGGAGAATTTGGAGTAGATATATTAACCAAAATGTTGAATGATATTTACAGTAGTGGATATTTACCCAGTGATATGCTGAAATCTGTATTTATAGCTATACCAAAAAGACCAGGAGCAATTGATTGTGAAGATTTTCGCACAATTAACCTCATAAACCATGTCACTAAGCTTCTACTCAGAATTATAATGAGAAGAACAAGAAAGAAAATAAAAATGGAAATTAGTGAAGAACAGTATGGTTTTATGGAAGGAAAGGGTACAAACAATGCAATATATATATTACGAACACTAATAGAAAGATCAATAGAGAAACAAAGAGACATATATTTATGCCTCATAGATTATACTAAGGCATTTGATAAAGTAAAACATGATGAGCTGATTAAAATGTTGGAAGATATCAACATTGTTGGGAAAGATTTAAGAATAATAAAGAATATATACTGGAACCAATTAGCAGCAATTAAAATGGGAAATAAAGAGGGTAGTTACGAACAGATAAAGCTAGGAGTACGACAGGGGTGTGTCTTGTCACCCGATCTCTTCTCCCTGTATAGCGAAG